>JASAND010029352.1:0-13995 GCA_030248195.1 Trissonchulus latispiculum | reverse complement strand
CCAGGTGATATACCCTTTTTTCCTTTCTGGATGAGAAGGGCTACCCTTTTCCTGGTCTGCACCCGCCATTCCCCCCACGTTATCCTATGTTTGATACAGCATTTGGGAGTTGCGAACTTTTCAAATTAGGATTGTCCCACTGGTCGTGTAGGGGGCTTCAGGCCTAAGGTGGGAGCCAGTCCGGTTTCTTAAACGGGATAACAAAATGTCTTGTTGGGCAGGGTCCTGCTTTCGCTAAAAGGCCGGCCCGCTTCTGTGCCCAATGTTAGTGACCGCGCTCACTGGGCCCGACGGGCTCACGGTGACTTATTTCAATTCCAAATTGTAAAACTTGATCCACATTTTGCAGATTGGTTTTCTAACAAATTTTCAATGCTTAAGTTAAAACTCACCCTCCTACCCCCTATCCCCGAACCTCAGTGAACAAAGTAAATTCGCCCGCTATGGTTGTGTTCAAAGTTTGAAACAGGCGCAAATTACACCTACGCACTGCTTGTGTTTTTTGCGCTTATAAACATAGAGCGAGAGAGCGTATCCCCGTTTGGACCCCGTATCCACACTGGGGCGTAGTGAGAGGGGTCAATTTTGGGGAGGGGGTAAGCCGATAGCGAACATAGTTTTGGCTCTGACTGCATAGAGTGTAGCGCTTGTCATACTCTTATACATTATGTACTCTTGGTATTACTCATGTTCCTGTACAGCTCCATCTAATTCAAAATGCAAGGCTAGAATTATGTGAGATGATTGAAACTTGGGAGAAAAGGAATATATAAAGAGGTATAAAAAGGTATATACCTTCATGTGAACGCACAGGGATACTCGCGGAGATTGATCAAGGCGTAGCATAATGCCGTTCAATCGGTTTGCAATTACATCGCAGCGGGTTCAGAGGTCCACAGGCGTCTCAAAGACGCTAAGAAAAGAAGCGTCATCAGCCAACCAACTTCAGAACAGAGTGAGTTTTAACTTAAGCATTGAAAATTTGTTAGAAAACCAATCTGCAAAATGTGGATCAAGTTTACAATTTGGAATTGAAATAAGTCACCGTGAGCCCGTCGGGCCCAGTGAGCGCGGTCACTAACATTGGGCACAGAAGCGGGCCGGCCTTTTAGCGAAAGCAGGACCCTGCCCAACAAGACATTTTGCTGTCCCGGGCCTAAACCGGACTGGCCCTACCTTAGGCCTGAAGCCCCCTACACGACCAGCGGGGGACAATCCTAATTTGAAACAGTTCGCAACTCCCAAATGCTGTATCAAACATAGGATAACGTGGGGGGAATGGCGGGTGCAGACCAGGAAAAAGGGTAGCCCTTCTCATCCAGAAAGGAAAAAAGGGTATACCTCTCAGCGATTTTCACTGAAAATTGGTTTTTTAATAAATTTTAGCGATTTTTTAAAAATTCCTAAAATACGGTAAAAATTGCCATTTTTGGCTAATTCTTGGTCAAAAACACTAAACATTCGGAAATTTTACTAATTTCGGGCAGACCCCCCTTATAATTTTAGAATTTTTCAGGGGTAGACCCCTCGCCGAGGTCGAGGTAGACCCCCTAGAATCGGACCACCGTCTCAAACTATCAAACTGTGTTCAAAAAACTCTTGCTCTGTCTATCTCTCATTTCTAGATTAAATCTTCGAGGTGTTCAAGCGAAAGCTAATCCAACAACACTAATTTGCATAAATATGTATGGAATTTTCCATTAGATTTTCCATTCCATTACAAGACAGGGCGGTATGGCACAGAGATGGTTTCAAAAATTCTCTAATTCGCAAGTTCTCCAATCTGCAGTTTATGTCGCAGCATGCGTTTTTTGAAAGAAATTTTCAAAGCAGTGCAACCATATATACATATACTACCGATTCCGTTAAAAATACTCAAGTAAAGAGCAGGTTAAAGTTGTACATTGTCAAGCTTATATAAATTATTGCAATAAATGTAAATTCCCGCGGAAATAGTAAGATTTGAAACTAATATTAGCAGCCGCTGTCTACAGTAAATTCAAAATTGATAGAAATTGATAAACTAGATAGTCTAAAGTAAGCGTCTAGGAGCTGTATAGGTTGTAAAAATGGCACTAGCTATTGTGCGACACTGTTAATGCATGTCGTGCTTTCACCGGACCGAACGGGAATACACCGGGTCGCCGCGCCCACCAGTTCATCCGTTCACTGAATCTGGCATTTTTTCTTAACGGCACAACTCTGAGATAAAAAGATGTAGATATAACGCGCACTGAGATGGCGCAGTTGAAATAATGTTAATCGAAAGCGGAAGTTGGAATATGACAATTAAGACTCCACCTGTTTTCGTTAACTCAGTCAGTTTTACGCTAATGATATTACTTTGTGTAAAATTGTAAACTTCATAAAAACAGACGACGAAGAAGAAAAAGACATTAAAGCTAAAATCTTAGGGTCGTGCCGGTACCAGAATATTTATTTGAATTTGAACTAGAACGCATCTGAATGGCCAACAATTTTCAGCATTCTATACTACTGAAATAGTTTGTTTGTCTTTGGTGGGGATAGTCAACAGGCAAACTTCATTTTAGAAACCCTTCTTGTTTGGCTGGGTGCGGGGGTAAGCGAAAGAATCACGGAAGTTTCATCTTACTTCCAAAAAGCCTGTTTGGGTTAGGGTCGGGACCTTATAAAAATAGAGGAAGACAAAAAAGACGTTAAGACCAAAATCTCAGGGTCTTACCGGTTACCGTTTTATTTATTTGCGTTTGAACAAGAAAAAAATCCGAATGGCTTATTGGCCAACCGGCGAATTGGCAAACAATTCTCAGCATTCTATACTACTGAATTAGTTTGTTTGTCTTTTATCAAAAGATTAACTATTGCTTAGCAGTTTAAAGCTCGATTAACTATACGACTCCATAAATTGGTCTTGTCAGATCTCTCTTATTAATAAGCTAGTAACCCGGGCCGGACATATTGCTCTGCAGGTAACAGTATCTTACAATTACTAGTAAGTAATTACGACTAATCTTACAATTAGTCATGCATGACTTTGAAATTAAGTCTTGTTATTATAATGTTAACTATTGTTTCAGCGGCAAATCAATTTGCGAAATGTTCAAGAGGACACAGCCAGTGATGGCGACGTTTTTGATCTTTATTTACCTGTAACTTTATCCACCTGCAAGCATAGCTATGGCATCGTACCAAATGATGGTTTAACTAACAATTGACATCCTTGTGACGGTTACCCTTGTTTTACCTATCCCCATTATTTCCCTTATTTTATTTCCCTTGTCTATCATTAATTATGTTTCTTCTTTTGTCTGATTATTCGGATGGATTTCTGCCTTCATAACGGAGATGGAAAACAGCCGATTTCGACCTATGAATCAGGTTAGCACAGTAACTTAGGTTGTATAGAAGTATAGATTAATAAATTGTTTAATTCAGATTGTGAAACAATTTAAGTTAAAAATTTGAAATTTTGTTTGTTAGAATTCCCTAAGTCAGAATTTCAATAGTTAGCACTTCTTTTCCTGAAATTTATGGCACAATTTTATGCCACTGGAGTGCTTGTATTCATTGCATTGTGTAACGGTACTCCGAATAAAATAAAATAAAATAAAATACGCAGATACTCCGCTGCCTGGGTTAACGAAAACCTCTGTGTGGTGATGACCGTCTCGTCAACAGGCAACTTGATTTCATAGACCCGTAGACAAGAGAGTCACGAAAGTTTCATCTCACTTCCAAAAAGCCTGTTTTGGTTTGGAGGGGATCTTCAACGATCAAGGAAATTAGACCAATCTTAGCGCCAATCTCCCAAACGGCGACCTCTTGTGGCAATCCCTCCATCATATGGGGACCTTATTGGCAATCATCCAGCCTGGGTGATGGTGTTTGTCGACCGTCTCCCCGAACGGAAAATTTTGTCGGAAGGGTACCGTTAATAGATAATGCTAAGAGGATAAGGATAAGCCCTCTTGTAGATTCCTATTCTTCTTATCTACAGAAAAATTAATTTTTGCTAATAAAGAATAATTACATATATATATATAATATATATATATATAATATATATAATTACACTATAATCTCTTACAAATTCTCTCTCTCTCATTTTCAGACTAAAGCTTCGGGAAAGTTGAAACAACATGGGTGATGACGCAGAAATTTTTGTAAACACTGTTTGTAAACAGGCAACTTGATTTGAAAGGGAGACTCCTCTCTGTTTGGTTGGAAGCGGGTATGATTAGAAAATAACGGAATTTCAAAATTCAATAAAGTCTGTTTGGGTTTGCGAGGGGCATTCGGTCAATCTTTTTCCTGTCTTGGCAATCACACAGACACGTACCCCAGTTAGACACAACCAAACGGAGACCTCTTTTGTCTGTCTCCAAATCCCACCAAAATAAGGATCATAGTGGAATGTGGTATATTTGTCGCCTCCCATCAAACGGAGAAAACATGGCTTGTGTCAGAAGAGTAACCGTTAGTTAATGATAGGAGGAGAAGTCCTGTAGTGGATTACTTTTCTTCTTCTTATGTACAGGAATATTAACTTTTGTTTTAGCTTTTTCGGTTAAGAAATTGCGGAAGTTATTAATATTTTCCGAATTTCAAAATCATTTGATCTTGGCCGCTTTTAGCTGGGTATTACTCGCAGCAGCTTAGCGGAAAAACTTTCAATGATTTTTAGGACCGCGTAGGTGTCAGCTTTCATCTGATATATGTGGGTGTTCAAAATTTTAAAGTATATGTTTCTGAAAATTCGAAAAGTTTCAAAAGCTTGGAACGCTTGGAAAAGCTTCAAAAATTTGGACAACGCGAATGCAGCATAAGCTGATAAACTAGCTTAATCTGAAAATATGATCTGAGCTGATTGTTGTAATATGTGATATCCCAGAACCAGAAGACCTCCTCATCAACCTTCGGCTTAGGCCCCGTCCTCTCGCAACTCCATGAATCTGGGAAAAAAGTGGTTGCCTTTGCCACATGCACACGGAGTAACCGAGAACGCAGAAATTCAACGGCCGAGATGGAAATTTAACTCGTTCAACTCGCGCGCGAATAGGCCCTAAGAGAATTTGCTCTCAGATTAAGCACCTTGATTACAGCTTCGCCACTGGCGAATCGCCAGAACTACTTCAACCTTTGGAAACATACGGAATTCTTGATACATTTATTTTGTGCACACTGTAATTTCATTTGCATATTAATACCCGTTTTAGAAAAAGTTGGACTACTTGCATCTAGAAATCAGTTGGCCTCAAAAAGGGACAACATTTCACCCTCGAGCCGACGTCCTTCCTCTCTGTTCTGTTATGGAAACCGAAACAAAGCCGTCTGTCATACGTTGATTGCTGGGTGAATGAGGGGAACAATGATTTGAAGATAATCCCTGATTTTGTTTTCGTTAATTCTAAATAATACATATTGGTAGTTGGGTTTAATCAAATTGGGGAGGAAATGCGAAATCAAGCGGGACGAACATAACGAACATAACATAAGGGATGGGACGGAGTGGGACGAAACATGTCGTCCTGCCTCCATCTCTGGATAATTAAACCACTGTTTTGCTGTCGCAATGGTACGTATTACAACCGTTCACAGCGTCTGCTTGTTATTAATATTCGCTGCTTTTAAATTTAATACATAAGCAGATCCGAGACAAATCGCAGTGACTTTCCTATTTCCTTAATGATCAGCAGGATTTCAAGATAAGCTTAAGAATGTTATTATACTATCTACTTTGTTTGAGATTTTGAGGGTTCATGGCTTAATTTAGATAAATTAAGAACAGATGAATTTTAGATTTGAGTTGGCCAGTGGTTTATTACAAGGCAAATTAGGTCCAGTTTACTTCCAATGCTCTGGCACATTTAAAATAAATTATAAATAGAACTAGAAACGTAAACCTGGGTTTAGGTATTCCAGAAATTCACCTATAAATCAAAATTTCTAGCACACAGCTTTCAGGAAGAGTAGGAAATGAATATATATCTATCTAAAATGCTTGTATTTGGTAAAATATCAAGGATAATAAATAATAACAACAATTGGTAATTTTATGCAGATACACATGCAATCCAGGCCTGATATATCCATCTATTAGCCTGTGCAGGATTTGCTTAGTTTCACAGCGACTGCTACTTTAAGAGCCACCTGTCCACCGGGATATTGGATTACCTGGAGTATCCATTGATTATTCCGTTTACATTTAATGACTATCATCTTTAAGAAGTGAAATTTCATTTCATTGCAGTATTTCATGCATGTTGGAAATTGAAGCTAAGTTCGCTTAACTACTTAGAATTGATTTGTTATAGTTTAAGTAGTATCATGCCACCTAAATTAGGTTTTAATGTACCAAGGGTTTTGACACTTGCCGTGGGAAATGTCCCCCTGGGTCATTTGTCACTCTTAGTGTGAATATTCAAGTAATTATTTAATAATAATAAATAATCAGCTAATTATGTTTAGCTTAAAGATGAATTATAACACAGCTTTTGAAAAAATCAAAGCAATACATCAGGCTGAATAGATTGGGGGAATGTACTAATCTGCACTAATCGGCCACAAACACGAAATTTTGGATCCTACGGATCCCTTAACAAAATTAATCAAGTTTTACTTTTAACTACTACTACAACTATTCAAACTTTTCTGGTGGCTGTCGGCTCCAGTGCCATTTTTGTCAAAAGAATATGGTACTGCTGTACCCGAATCCACCCCTCCCTCCCATTATAATTTCTTATGTGATGTCAGAGATTTGCAAGGAATTGGCCGTCTTGGAGGGGAACCCTTCTTGGTGGAGCCAATGGGCGAACATGAATGCACAGCTAGCAACGTTTTTGCTTCTGCTGCGGCAGTAGCCTTGATGACGCCTCGGATAATTGCAGAAAGCAATTATTCAGTGCCGGATTTTTCCCCCTGCACCTATTTTAAACAATAAAATTGGATCTGGCACTACTCTTGCAGGCGAAAGCGACTGGTGCGTGGCACGTAGCGAAAAAATGACCAGCAAATGGAAATGACTGCTAAACAAGAAAAGGCTAATTTGCATGTTTAGCAAGGTTCTATTTCACCCGCAAATTACAATTTTCAGCGGGACGGGAGTGTGAAATATCACAGAATAGAAGGAAGCACTTTCTTCTATTATTTAATTTTAAATTTATTGAAACAAAATGTAACAAATGTTAGAAATTACACACATAATTCACCGCAAACTTTACCTCACTCTTTGAGCATTACAGCTGAAAAAATGTCCTTAGGTTAATACAGTGAATATAGGGATGAGAGAACAGTATTTCAGTACTACAAGTGTATTAATATCTATAATCTGTAGCAATAATTCCGCCACCAGGCGGAATAAAAGTGTGATAAAATGAGTTTCTTCTGCTTTCCTATTTAAATGGTCATTGAAACTGTCTCATATTCCTCTAACATCTACTGTGTTGCAGAATGCACTGTTGTTCGGAAAATAATCTGTACCCACCAGATACGCTGAGGCGCAGCCGGAACAAAATTAGCAGGGCACAAGTAGGGGACACACTCATTGTTGAGAAAATTTGTGGGTTTGGGAATGAAAGATGTCACCGCTACAGTGAAGTAAATTAAGAGTAAGGAAAAGCAATGACCGGATTAGAGGGCTTACAGCGGTCAGCGCTGTATAAGCTAACAAACAAACGTTATAGCAGTCATGACAATTATTGTTCTTTGCCTCCTCCAGCTACCAGGGTTGGTGCTGGCATTCCCTTTAAGATCACTTCAACTATAATGTCTTACTTGCAGCAGGCCTATAGTTACCCGCAGGGAACAATTGTTTAAGTAGGGTGAATTTTACATTTTACTTTTAATTAAAGGTTCCACAGTTAATCAGAATTTATATTGCATCTATCCAAGTTTTGCATCCAATTGCATCCAAATTTGGAAGCTTTCATTATCTAAACTTCTGACTTCTTTGAAGACTCTGTATCGATGCTAATGTTTTACACTAATAACTAAATGCTAATAACTGTGACAGTCAGAAAAAAGTATTCTCTTAACGAAGAATTTGTAGTAAGTTTTATACTGCTACGTTATGCAGGATCAAACAGGATTTAATACGACAACAGTTCAAACACTACTGCTAGGAGATGTGCAAATTATGTAGTACTTTCCTTTGAATCTCATATATAAATTGGACAAGAACATTACATAGAAGGATAAAAATGCTCCGATGGAGCAAGAAGAATGCAATAGGGGTGTCATTAAGTTTTAAGCGGACAGAGGACTAGGTTCTAAAACGTTAATAAGGGAGGGGCAGGTTGTAAGTGCCAAGAAGACTAGGTTAAAAGCGCATTTATATTTACCAGCTTCGCTGAATGACAAATATTCGCGGAAACTGCACAAACAAACTGCTGGGCGGCAATCCTTCAATAGTAGTTTAACAATTTTTCAGCACGACGTTGCAGCTATTAGTACATACTTGCAGCTATTAGTACATATTACGTAGTTGTGCTCACAATATTACTTATATAATAATGAAGTAGTGTCAAAACTATTTTCGCACTAACTTAATACAACATAGACTGAAAAATAGTGTCAAAAATTCTGCACCGACAGTGCAGAATACAACGCTTTAACTAACTATAGTTTACGTATTTGAAATATAAAGCTGAAATTAGTATCTTATATATGCGTCTATCAAAAGATTTTGAGTACACCATTATAGCGAGATTCCGTGGAACCAACGTAGCGGGGATCAAGCGCAAAATTATTCCACGAAAATGAGCTGCCTTGGCTGGAATTCTGCTGTCCGGTCTTTGATGAAAAATGTTTCCATAAAAACTAGCTGGTTTTAACTGGAAACTAGTCAATCCAGAATTAGAGTTAAAATACATACTTTCTAAACATACAATAAATTTTACAGAAAGGCTCTCAGTGGTTGGACATAGAGTAGTGACGTTAAGAAATCATCTTCAAGAGGACATGCAGCTATAAGAACCGGGCCTGGGACGTTCCGGTGCATGCAAGCCCGATCCAGAGCTCGAGATCCTCTTCTGCCAGACTTGGAATCCGGCTGGCAAGAATTAAGGCGCCGGTATTTCCACGAAACCTGGCTGACTTGGAAGGAATCACGCCATCTAGACTTAAGCTTTCCAATTTTCCTGGAATTCAGCTCATAAGTTTTTCATAGGTCGCATCCGCGGAATTTTGCTATAGTGGTGTACTCAGAATCTTTTGATAGACGCAATATATGCTCTATGTATATCATGTCTGGAGTGAAGCATAAGTGAAAGCGAATATGGTCGTTCAGCGAATTTGGTTTATATTAGTGCGCTTTTAGCGTAGTCCTCCTGGAATTTACAAGCTACCCCTCTCACATCAACGTTTTAAAACCTAGTCCTCCGTCCGTAAAAACCTTATGTCACCCCTATTGCATTTTTCATACCAAATCGGAGCATTTTTATCCTTATCCTATTTCATTTTCAAGTCAAAATTAAGTAGACCTGTTAAAAGTTTCATAAAAGAAGCTTTGAAAATAAATATAACCGTTGTTAGCAATCCTTACCAACAGCCTTTGCAAAGTCTGTGCAGAATCGAAACAAAAACATCCATATTTTAAGATCTTCCCCTCTATTGATTGTTATAAACCTGTGCAGATTGTGCACAAATTTTTAAAAATTTTCTAAATTTGTTTACAGATTTGTAAAGAATCTGTAAACAAATTGCTAAAGAAAGCAATTCTACACAGATTTATGTCCTTTTCTTAGCAAAAAATTTGTTAATAGTTAACAACTCTGTTAACAACTCTGCACAGATTTACCACATTTTAAAACTTTTTCTGTGCAGTTTTATTGCGTTCTGAATAGAAAAAATGAATTCTATATATTTGACCAACACGTTGTACCGTAGCTAGTTTGACAGACGCATAAGACGTCAGGCTTGTACACAATCGCGAACCTAAAATTCTAGTTAAATTATGCGTCTATCAAAAGATGAGTACAGCACTATAGCGAGACTCCGCTGACGCGACCTATAAGACACTGAATTCCAGGAAAATTTTAAAGCTTTCCCCAAGACGAGATAGTCAGCCCTCTTTCGTGGAAACATCGGGCCTTAATTCTTGCCAGCAGGATTCCAACGGGCGGAAGCGGACCTCGGGCCCCGGGTAGTGTAGAGGATATATGTGTATGTGTCTAATATTGTGTGTATGTAACGCTCAACACTTCTCTTTCGCCTAGCTAGCTGCAGGCTTGCTGCCACATATGCACTAGTTGGTCGGGGAAGGTTGGGTTGGGCTAGGCGTCTCCACTCTATTGGGTGTTCCCCCATATGCATATATGTGTTATGTTGCTATTGGCTGGGAGGGTTTTCCTAAGCCCCGCCTCCTGGGGGTCTCAACAAAATCTCTCCCATCCTATTCAGTTGGATTGTGTTTGTCACGTTTGTTGTCTGCCTCCCTTGTAGTAATGTTGTGTGCACTCGCCTTGGGCTCCCTTGTCTAGACAGTTGGGTCTCCCAACCCCTTCTGTATTTCCGTTCTTCCCGGCTCCTGCAAAGGTTTGTTACCCTTGTACGTAACCGCCAGTACGGCATTATTGTTATTATTGTTATAACATGTGTGTGTGTGTGTGTGTGTGTGTGTGTGTGTGTGTGTGTGTGTGTGTGTGTGTGTGTGTGTGTGTGTGTGTGTGTGTGTGTGTGTGTGTGTGTGTGTGTGTGTGTGTGTGTGTGTGTGTGTGTGTGTGTGTGTGTGTGTGTGTGTGTGTGTGTGTGTGTGTGTGTGTGTGTGTGTGTGTGTGTGTGTGTGTGTGTGTGTGTGTGTGTGTGTGTGTGTGTGTGTGTGTGTGTGTGTGTGTGTGTGTGTGTGTGTGTGTGTGTGTGTGTGTGTGTGTGTGTGTGTGTGTGTGTGTGTGTGTGTGTGTGTGTGTGTGTGTGTGTGTGTGTGTGTGTGTGTGTGTGTGTGTGTGTGTGTGTGTGTGTGTGTGTGTGTGTGTGTGTGTGTGTGTGTGTGTGTGTGTGTGTGTGTGTGTGTGTGTGTGTGTGTGTGTGTGTGTGTGTGTGTGTGTGTGTGTGTGTGTGTGTGTGTGTGTGTGTGTGTGTGTGTGTGTGTGTGTGTGTGTGTGTGTGTGTGTGTGTGTGTGTGTGTGTGTGTGTGTGTGTGTGTGTGTGTGTGTGTGTGTGTGTGTGTGTGTGTGTGTGTGTGTGTGTGTGTGTGTGTGTGTGTGTGTGTGTGTGTGTGTGTGTGTGTGTGTGTGTGTGTGTGTGTGTGTGTGTGTGTGTGTGTGTGTGTGTGTGTGTGTGTGTGTGTGTGTGTGTGTACTTTCTATTCAATATAACTGTGTCATTTTCCGGCCTGCGCGCCATTATTAAACCATCTTATTTAGGTGTGTTGTTTAGGACTTATCTAGGTCTAGCTAAGTTAGTTGTACGTGTAACATCTGTTACTGGCGAGGCTCCCCACGGACTGGCACTCCATATTTGGCCAGGCGCGTTATCCATTGGGCGCAGTTACAGTAGTAAGTTGTTGGTAATCGCTATATTACAACACTTCCGCTACATTAGTCTGTCAGGACGTAACCTGGTTCTTCTGGGCGTTCTTTTTCTTATCTTTACGGTTTCGTTTGGCGATAGGGAGAAAGGGCAGTACGCCGCTCCCCAACGATTTCGATTCGACCTGAGATTTTCTGTGATTTTTCGTAGCGACAATTGGAATTCGGAACGGCAGTACGACACTTCCTGAGATACATTCGAATCTACAAACTTCAACTCGAACGAACGGCAGTACGCCAGTACCGGTTCCAAACGCGCTTTTCCTTCCATCTACGTAACGAAATCCAGAAATTTGGGTCGGCAGTACGATCAGCTGAAGATTCCGAAGACGCCTGAAAATAAGAACAGTACGTTCGTCCTCAGATTTCTGCGCCGTTTTACGAATCTACGTACCTAACTTATGATTTTCCTTCACCCACCTACGAGAGCGGACTCGCTGGTATTTTTGTAAGTTTGTCTTGGTTATATACGTACGTATAGTTTTCTCCAATTTCTGTCTATTGTCAAATATAACCAGCCTGAACGGCCAATAACCTCTGTCTTGTGGTCATTGTTATTGTGTACATTAGGCTGTAAATTTTTGTGCCCTTTGTCTACGTACGCCTATTTTATTTACACAGTCTGTATCATATTGACCTGCATATACAGTTTCTGTACAAGCTATTTTGTACCTTTTTAGTGTATACGTATATTAGTCGTTATACATTAGTCTGTATTCTTGTCCCATAATTGATCTCTGTGTAATTTTGTAGCTTTTTCTTTTTTTGGGGTACATTATTTGAGATAATTTAGGGACCTTTTTTGGGATTGTTTTTCTGAGATAGGTATAATTTTCTTTATAATTATTATAATTTTATTTATTATCAATTTTTAATTCGTAACCTGGTTTCTTCCTTGTATCTTTTCTATGATTATACTTGTCTAATTTTATTTTCTCTTTTAGGTCTCGTAAGTCCCTACCTTTTCTGGCTAATTTTAATAATTATCTTTAATTTTGTATTATTTTAAATTTTAAATTTTCATTATCTTTGGGGTACGTACGTATAATTGTGGCTTGCCTTTATTCAAGTACTTCAGATGGAAATTTCCTTTGATATGGAGAAACTGTTCGAGAGACGTACGTCCAGCCTACTACACGAAAAAGCAGTGCGAGAAGCCTCACTCGCCAATCGAGGAGATCTGGAATCTTGTGGTTCATCATGCGTGGGCTGTCCGTCCATGCGTCCAAAGTCGAATTCTGTCAACGCCGAGCCTCCGAAGCGTCTGACGACGCACTTGGCTCGTGCCGGGGCAGATTTGCTTCCCTCTAAATCGGTCAGTTCGGCCAATCTGGCTCCCTTTCCTGATTTCGTTGGTCATAATCGTCAAAGTGGTCGTCGTGAGTCCACTTCGTCATCCGTATCGACGGAATTCGGCAGCACTCGTGACGTATTCGACGATCCTGAAGAAGAAACCACCCAGTACGGGTCGGACACTGATTCGCTAGCGCATTTCGACCCTACGCAACATCAGTTAACCGGCCTGTCAGGCCAAATTCGTCTTCAGCATTCGTTTATCGATCGTCCACTGCCGAACCTTACCTGGAACTTGGTCTCCGACGCTAGCGACACCCCTGGTCCCAGCCTCCAATCGAGCCCTGGGGACCGGACGGTCCTCCTGCGGGATCCATTTTTGGGACAATTATCCACCTCTGATCCGGTTTCCCCTTCAGGGACATTTCTATCTCTCGGCAACCTAGACACTGGAGGACTAGCTGCCCAGGCTGGCCAACTGGTTCGCCCAGCTCTTTCTTCTGCGGAGCTGGCGGACTTATATATGGACTTTGACCTGAGTCTGAACCTGGGTCTTACTCCACCTATGGAGCCGTTTTCTTCGAACGGGACTATTGTAAACACCTGGTCTCCCACGGATGAGCGCCGTCTCTCCTGGGATCCATCTGCTTTGGGAGGACGCTGGACTGTTTTTGACCCACCGGTGAGTCACGGTTCTAATTTTGGCGTGACGCAGGGGACCCTCCCCTCTGTGTCCATTGGCCCTATATTTGACACTACTTTGACTGTACACACGCCGCGGGCGGCGTACCAGGGTACTTTGTCCCGATTTCTGCAGCAGCAACGTGGAGCGGAATTCGTCCTGACCGTTAATACCCAAGCGTCCACGAGTCGACAGCCAGTTCGGCTATTCCCTTCGACCCCATTACGGACCTCTTCACCAGTGCCTCGTCGATCGCGTCGTCCTTTGGCACTGAGCATGGGATCACGTTCTGGTCAATCGTTGGCCAGACCCAGGTTCTCTTCTGAATCGTCAGAAGAGGACGCGCCTCCGCCAGCTTTGCCGGCTCAAGCAGCCTCACCATCTTTTGCGGGTCCTGCCCAATTGACCGCAGCTGTCAACGTCCTTCAGATGTCGCCTGACACGATGGTCGAGGAAGGCGATCCACAATCACAGCTAGAAGCCGTAGCTGCGTTTTCGAAGGGATCTGATCAC
>JASAND010029349.1:0-21301 GCA_030248195.1 Trissonchulus latispiculum | reverse complement strand
CGATCCACATCACTAATATGTAAGTATGTATGTATGTATGTAAGTATGTATGTATGTATGTAACAAAAAATAAAAGTTGGATAACTTCCTTATTCTTGAGTGACATAACCAACTCTGGCTCAGCTATGGCTTCTGGGCTCACGGGAGTCAGTTAAATTGCAGAAAAGTTAAAGGGATCCATGTTTTGGCTCGTTTTTAGGACGTTCAGTTCAGCGATATCGTCACTCGATTGAGATGTTCCAAAGGTCTACGCTTTATTTTGTTGAAATAAACATAATCATGTTTTCAAAAGCATTTATGCAATCATTTCCAACCAGTAAACGACAAACAGAATGGCGTTTTTCCTGTGTCCAATGTCTGTTATTCCTTTTTCAGTATCACATAGAAGGCATGAATCACTGCCGGTATCCAGAAAATCAGCGACAGAATCACGTTGATCAGCACGTCCAGATCGCAGGTGCACTTTCCCTTGTGCAAACAGAGACTGCACGGCTGCAACACAAACAATAATAATTGCAGGCACACTGCAGCGCTTCTACCAGGGCTGGTGGACCAAGAGGAAGCAGAGGACAAGCCCAAGACGGGAGGCGTCAGGCACCCTTGTCAGGCGTCAGGAACCTAGGAGAGAGAAGGGAAAAGGGAGGTTCAGCTTTGCATTCAGGACTGAAAGTAAAGAATTGGTCCAGCCGGGATACGAACCAAGGCCTTTTTGATCTCGAGACAGACATGCTACCACTACACCCTAGAGCAGTAGCTGAACTTCTATATCAGGATTATCAATCTTTCCTGTGCCTGCTTCCCTTACAACACCTAAGGTCGGATTCAAAAAAAGTTGGAGAATTTCAAAGTTTATCGTTAGTCGACGTTAACCTGAGATGTTGCAAACCCAAAGCTGACAGTTATATTAATTTGCCAGTTTAGATAGAACTAGTCAGCAAAACCTTCAAAGTTTTTAAAATTCAAGATTTTAACAACATTTAATTTAGGTAGTTAAATTATAAACTACGACTTAAATAAATAAATGTACATAAACATAATAAGTAAAACTAAGTGTGTAAAGTGTAGAATGTAAATAAGTGTATAAATAACAAACAAACAAATAAATAATATATTCATATATATGTATGTGTGCTAATGGACGAATCAATAATTATACACTAAATAATAATAATAATAATAATAATAATAATAATAATAATAATAATAATAACATTAATAATAATAAGCAATCTAACTGAAAAACACCGGAAAGTTTCCGAAATCTCAAGGCATAAAGGCCAATTTTGGCATCAACCTTTGCATACCCCCTGTACCTGACCACAAGACAGCAGGATATTCACTGGGGTGAAGGCGTCTTCATAATGACCTATGAATGCGTGAGGTCAAGGGGCCATCACAAAAATCAGTATGCAAGCTTTAGTCCTCTCCTGAAAGGGACTTTCCAGGAAGGCGTAAAAAGTGGGCAGAGTCAATCTTGAGCGGAGCCAAGCGAGTTAAACGAGCTAAACGTGCTAAGCTTAATTCGAGTCTACGCTGTGAATAGCAATTAAAATTTTAATCCGTCTAATCCGACCATTAATCCGTAAACAAATGGGCTAATCCGAAAAAGTTAGCTACGGATTAGCTCAGAGCTACTTTCTGATTTTTGCTAGTCCACACCTAATCCGCAGTTAATCCTAATCAATTAATCCGATTATTTGCAAGCCAACCCTACAGTAATGTATATAGCGAACCACCTACCGGAAATAGGAATGCACAGATGATGGTTCCAATGCTAACTTCCTTGCCAGAAATTTCAGGCATCGCTTCACCAAAGTTTGTAACGAAATTCAAACGAAACTTTCAATTCGCAACAAGTTTTCCACTTCTGAATAACTGTTGCGCCAGTTTTTCAAGAATTTCAAATTGCGCATATCTAAAGCTGATTCACAATTGATGCTTGACTTTTGTGTTTGATAAGACTGTAGATTCAAATAGGATACTAGATAATACGAAAAGCTATAAACGGGTTTTCAGATATATTGTATATCACAAACGTAAAAGCTATAATTCAGTCACTGAATGCAGTATTGGATGGATCACAACTTTGGAGTGTGCTTTCTAAATCCGACCTAAAGCTTAAGGTCCATATCATCTGTAATCTCACCGATAATGCAGTTTTTGAAAATACCTACAGTTTGCAGAAGCTAACAATGTTTCGTTAAGGTTAAGTAACAAATTAACAATAAATTAAAATTTATCAATTTTCTTTTATTTAGGCCAGAATATTTCGGTTGTGCTTTTCATATTCTGCAATGCCCACGCTACCGAATAGTGTCCTTGGCCGGCTTTGGTGGCTCGGAAACCCGGCTAGTCGGTACAAGATTTGCCTGATTTGCCTAATTTTGAGACATTTTGCAAGCTTTTGCATTAGATTACATTAGATGCTTTTGCACCTCGTAAAGTTACTCCTGGTTATGTATAACAGATATCACGTACATATTTGCCTTGTTCAGTCAATTCTGTTATTTGTCTGTCTGAGAGTTGTCTCTGTCTGTGTTGCCTCCTTAGCGTAAAGTAATTAATAACTTTTAGCAAAATAGCAACTAACAGAGCTTCGTTAATTTCAAACTAAACAGGAAAATTCAGTTTTAATTCATTTTCAAAACTTCTGAATTTGCACGTATAAGTTCAATACGTTTAATAACTTTCATTCCGTTTAAGGGTCAATGTCATAAAGAGACGTATAGGAAAAAGTGTGGTTTCCATGGCAAGTTATGCAACAAGTCAGAAATGTGACCTAGTTTTTAGCTCTAACTTAAACTTCACTATATATTCGCAGTCGGAGAGCTGTTACCTAGATACAGTGAAATTCTGCACATCACAACATTTTCATTCCCCTAGAAAGTTCAGACATTTGTGTAAACTGTAATTTTTGTGGGTCAGCCTCAGCCTGCGCTTCTACTGCTCAGTTTTATACACAAACTTCTGCATTTTTCATACCAAGCCTAAAAGAAGTCCTCCAAAATGAGTCATTTGTGTGCTATTTTGCTAACTGTACCGCTTATTTGTAATGCCCAATTTCCGCTGCCGAGTGTCCCCCTGGAACCCCCGAAACCTACAGTTCCAAAGGACCTTGAGGGATATTTTAGTATCCAACCCGGTGCAGATTCCCTATTCAATACCTTGTTTGCCGGATTTGTCCCTCCGCCGAATTTCAACATTCCGGGAAGAGTCCCCCAATCCGTCAGCCCGATTCGGAACCAAATCGGGGGCGGAGGCGCCCCATTACCGGGTTTAACGATCAATCGTCTCGGTGACGGATCTTCGAATAAATCAACGGCCGGAATTCCGGACATTTTGCCGACCTTGCCGAAGGCACCGATTCCCGGAAATTTACCGGGTTCCGCCGGAACCCCTCTAAATACTCCACCGATAAATCCGGTGGGAGGTCTGAGCGCTCTGGGAGGCGGAAATTTGGGCCTGAACGGGCTGAATCCGGCAGCATTCCCGGGTTTGGGAGGGTCGCCGGCCCTCGGGGCTTTGGGAGGCGGGCTGGGGGCCCAGGGCGGGGCCCTTGGAGGTGGAGGTAGCCTGATTAGCCAGCTGCTGAAATCCATCGGACTTCAGGACGTGGCGCCTAACCTGGATCTCCAGGCCGTCAACGGACTTCTGGGAGTCCAGAATCAGGGCGACGATTTTCTTTCCTCTGTCCTGTACAGTGCGCTGACCGATTCCAGCTCCCTCAGCGAATCGGCGAATGGGAGTTTGCGGAGATCCGACCCGGAATCGAATCGAGCCAATGCGGCTGTCATCCAGAATCTCCTCTCGCAGCCGTCCTCTCCGCTCTGTAGTCCAAAGCCGGCGCCGGTGGAAAAGTTTGACCTGAGCGCTTTCCTGGGAAAGTACTATCAGGTAGATAGGACTGTATTATTAATGAAACAATAATTAACGGATTAATTAACAGTAATTAAATGGTCATAAATTGTGACATTATGTGATTATGTGTTTTTTCTGGCCAGATACAAAAGGGTGGCAGTCGGCACTCCTTACTTTTAGACTCTAACTTGCAACTTAGCTAATTAAATCATCAGTGAGAGGTTGATCTCGCAAAGTTAAACTACATTGACTACAGTGCGTGATAAGTAATTGTCTTGCACAAAGTCTGTATGACATAAAGCACAGGACATTACATACAGCACCTACATTTTGTTGTATTTTTAGGTTGTTTACAGTCCGCCAATGTCCTTGGGTCCTTGCAGTATGATAACATGTACGTTTATACGTTATACTATACGTTATATAGACTGTCGAATTAATTACGATTACGAATTAACGATTTTGACCAAGAGAACGTTTGCCAGTCAAGCGTTTTCAGCATGTTGAGACAGTTTTGACAGTTTGCTAACAACTTTTTCTGCGGTGTAGAAATGATAGAACATTGTATCTGGATAAACACCAATTTTTCAAAGATGTTGATCAGAAATTTGGTCTCCAAACCGGGCGGTGTCGAATTTTGGGGGGGCCCTTGGTTTTTCTAGTCACACTTTTCCCTTTTGTTTTCCTAAATTATTCATAAGTATCTAACATTAGCTATGTTTGTTAAGTTGAATTGAACCTCCCAGCTCCAATTCCAGTTTCTTCCGTTCTAGTTTCTCGACTATCCAACATCGGTCGCGATGGGCCGGGCACTGTTTTCAATCTCTTCGAGTACACGACGGAAGGTACTCCAAGCGGTCGCCCCAGCATCAGCTCCGGTTATGCCATCATTCGAGCACCGGGGCAGCTCACCTTCAGAACATCCAACAATCCAACTGATTTGAATGGTAAGGTTATGGTTACTTACTAAAGGTGATCGACCCATGGAACAAAAATTAATTTTCTTTAGACGATTCTTCAATAACTAAACCAAGTAGGTGTTATGTTATGCGCTTGTAGCGCTTTTACCAGGGCTGGTGGACCAGAGGATACCGGGGACAAGCCCAAGACAGGCGCCCTCGTACCAACGAAACCAAGAACTAGAAGAGAGAAGGAAAGAGGGAGATTCAGCTTTACATTCAGAATTGACAGTAAAGAATTGGCCCTGCCGGGGTTCGAACCACGTCCCTTTTCCCTTTTGATCCCGGGACAGACGTGCGTACCACTACACCGCAGGGCCATCAGGTGAACTCCCATATCTGGCTTATCAATCTTTCCTATGCCTGCTTCCCTTACACACTGAACTAACCCTCGTCTTTAATTTGCCAAGAAAGTCTAATTCTACTCACAAGCACAAGCACAAGCACACAAGTAGCGTAGAACTACATCTGTCCCTGTAAGATGCAGCCGGGCTGCAATGTACCATTAATGTTTACCAAACTTTACAAGGCTCACAGTCGTGTAATTGTTGCATGCCAGTATCAGTCATCCTATGACCTCTTTTGTTTTAGTCTACGTCTTGGAAGTGGGTCCATTGGACTCGGTTGGTCGATACGAGTATGTGGTCCTCTCAGTCAACTGTAACTATCCCATCTACGTCTATGCCAGAGATCCTGTCAAATATAAGCAGAAATATGAACAAATAGTCAACGGGTAATTAGCTCTACGATTCCTTCGTTCCTTTCTTCCTGCTGAAACTAACTTCTTCCTATAAGCTAAACATTGGAAATCCTAAATTTTTGGCCACCCCACCCAGTCGGTTTCCTGGTTGCGGTCAGCGCCAGCATAGAACGTATATACAGATTTTTGGAGATGATAGGGAAAGCTGACACTGACTAACTGTCATATCAATTACCCGAGGTGTTCTAAGAGGCTATCAAAATGTTCATCACGTCAACCGTAATGGAGCTGCTGTGGTTGCTATACCTGACCGGCGACCACTCGTTGATAGGCGCGGTAGATTGCCCTGGAATGCCAACACTTAGAAATAAGGTTGCCAGATGCCAGACTGCTAGAGTTTATTTTTTGCAAGCTCTTAACATATTCCCAGCTTATAGCATAATAGGAACCCACTGTCGGGGGGGGGGGCTCAATTTTAGGTTTAAAAGGGTTTATTCTCGTCTGTGGCCTGACAGGTATGAGGTTTGAGCGCATGCCGAGCAAAATTTTTACTATTTAAACAATTTTTCTGATTTTTTGGAACTGAAGGTTCCATTGAACTGAATTGGA
Source organism: Trissonchulus latispiculum (assembly GCA_030248195.1). Lineage (NCBI taxonomy): Eukaryota > Metazoa > Nematoda > Enoplea > Enoplida > Ironidae > Trissonchulus > Trissonchulus latispiculum. Next base: position 15,175 of record JASAND010029349.1, on the reverse strand, counting down.
CAGTACTGTTTGGTAAGACAGCTTAACAGGTTCACTCTTGCTTTTCGCCTTCACATATGTTCACTGTTTAGTTTAATGTCTGGAGTTCTGCACTAAATCATGAAGTCATTATCATTATTAATTGCTGATATGCCTCTGAAGTATATCACTCTCCGTTTAAGCCTGGTTCACTCACACATCCTTTTCATTGGGTTTCAGGTTTTACAGTTCCGATTTTTAAGAAGTTCAGTTCAAGCAAGGGTGACTCACAGTAGATTGCAAGTTTCAAGTTTTAACAACTGTCAATCAAAACGCTATGCTCTGCACTAAAATGCATTTTTAGCTGTATGACTTGAGTCAAGACTTAAGTTTTAAGTAGCTCAAAACTTCAAACCAAATAAAGCTGAGCTTTAATTCATTAGTGTGAGTCCGAGCTTAGCTGTTGAGCTAGTTCGTTTGGATACAAAACTAAACGGTCTTTTTCGGAATCCGGAAATCTTCACATTTTGATTGCCCTCTAACAACTCTCGTTCCATCCCCTGAATTCGTCTGTACGATAACAATATGGGAGGTTTAGAGTCAACCTTAGTGTCAGTTATTTATTTTTCCAATATTTTGTTCTTTTTGTTATTTTAGGCTGCTGGAGCAGAAAGGACTGGCCACCAGCTGGGCCCGCCTGTTCAACGTTGTCTCATCCGTGGACTACAATCTCTGCAGTTTCCCACCTTCACTTTTCAATGTTCATTCCTAAATTCCTTTCCCACATTTTCCCCAACATATTTCCTTTCCTTTTCCCGTCATTGGAAAACCTTTCACGAAACAATAGAGCAGAGTTAAGATAAAGTTAGCTTTGAGTGCAGTTTCCTAATTGTCTCCTAAAACTAAACTAAAAGGTTAACCGAAATATTAAATTAAGTATAATTGTCAATTGAGTTAAACAGATCTCTAATGGGACTGCTGAAAATGTGTTAAATAACGAAAATGACCAAATTTCAATCGAAAGCTGACATTTATTTAGTCTTTTGGAGTGCCCGCAAGGCTACTCTACTTCCACTGCTTCTCCGTTAGCCTGTTAATATTAACTTTATCGATGTTACTGTAAATATTATTGTTGTGTGTACAGTGCGTAAGGTTTAATCTTTGCTTGTATCCCATTTCGATCAGCTTGACAGGCAAATCGCAAAGTTCCTGGCATTGTAGCCGCCTAGCATAAAATTCAACGGAGTGGTTTGCACTTCATGGAAATGTTTGACTTTGCATACTGTTTTGAGTTGGTTAAATTGCTTATAGGGACTTAAGCCTGGTTCACACTGCTGTCTTATGTATCTTGTCATAGGCAGCACATTTGAATATTTCAGCCAATCAACTTGACAATGACTAGACTACAGCTGCAATGTGATTGGTTTATCTCTTAAGACATAAGACAAAAGTTGAGCCTGGCCCAAGTCTGTCTTAAGACAAAAAAAGACATAAGACATAAAACATAAAACATCAGTGTGAACGCCTTTAGACACAAGACATAAAACAAAAGACATAAGACATAAGACACCAGTGTGAACCAGGCGAGTGTGTTAGGGTCACGTTGCAAAAGATTCTCCTAAGCCTAGGAGCGCTCCTAAGTTCAGCTTAGGTGCTCATTTTGGAGAATCGGATTTCAAAAGATTCTCCTAAGCTAGGAGTGCTATCCATCAATGGTATCTTTGCTCCAACGTTACCTGGGTTTAGGAGCAGCGACAGCTAAACTTAAGAGAAATTTTTTGAAACAGGTTTAGGAGGACTTCTAACTTCCTCCTAGATAGTAGATAGGTCCTAGACATCTTCCTAAGTACCATCCTATTAGGAGAGTTAGGAGTATCTTTTGCAACGCACCCTTGATTTGGTGTAAAAGGGGTGTAAAAAATTTATATTCGTCTAACGAAGAATTGTCTAAACGATTTGCTGCAACTGCCTAAGTTACTTATTTTGTGCATTCAAATTTTATACTTTCATTGTTTAGGTTAATTCGGTTATTTATTGTATTTTAACGGTAGGGTACCCTGGTCGGGGACATGTGCATTATGTATTCCTGTAATAAATACGTTTGTGTTCTACTTAATTGTTGCTTGTTGTGGAGTTTGTGCGACTGTGGAATGAAAATAAAATGCCAGTCTTGCATGAACTCTTGAGTGATCTCTGATCTAGACTTAAATGATTCCAGAAGGACATTCTCTCAGGGCCTTTTTTGAAAAGAGTAGAGTAGAGTAGAGTTTAAATTGACTCGTTATATAATATGCAAATTGCATTCAAGCTTGACTTTCCCTATTTAATTAACTCGGTCCTGAAAAGGATCAAGTTAAATTTAACTCGTTTCAGTTTAACTCAACTCTGTCTTAAAAAGGTACTCAGTTCATATTTCCGTCTAGCCATCAGCGCATAACGGTGTTCCGACATGTATAATTGTATCAGTCCTTTTCAAGTCCTTTGTATGCATCTGTTTATTGTTTGACGACGGGGTAGTCAACAGCCAAACGGATTGCACAGCTGTTCTGTTAGTCTTCTGGAGCCGGCATAGAATTAGATGAATAGGTTAAAATAGCGTTGCTTGGTTGGCCGGTTTTAAGGCTGGCCGACCGGTCCGAAAAAGGCCGCCCGGTACCAGTTTTGTCCCATTTTCGGTGTATTTCCCATTTTTTGCAATAAATGCTACGCACAGTAACTCCTGGTTAGGATGTTTAACAGATAATATCACGTATTGGCCTGGTTCAGGCGACCGGCCGACCGGCTGGCCGGATTGGCCGTGCTCTGGGCTGGTCAGCTGGCCTGACACCGGCTGACCAACAACACTAGGTTTCCCATTTGTTAGATTCAATTCCTTCCTTTTGATTTTCAGAAATTGGCAATTTGATGATCCCATGAACTTTTGACTGACATTGACTATGTCTAGTCTCTGTAGACCAGTGATGGAACCGGGTCACTCTGGCTTGACCCGGTGACCCGGTGACCCGGTTTTCCAGAATATTCCAAAATCTGCAAAAAATCTTTGATTTTGCTTGGGAAGGCTAAATTTTTGGCTTTCATGTTTCATCACCACCCCAAAAATAATAACTATGACATACATATGTTTGCTTTAGGTTTTTTGAAAAGTATATATTTAATAAGACTGTAACATTTTTTAAATTAATGCAGAAATGAGTTGGCAAAATCAATAATTTATCCGTCTGCGAAATTTTGGGAAATCAGTCCAAGTAATGGTGAAAAGTGTAAAAAGTGCGGCCTGAAAACACTGAGAACTTTAAAAAATTGGTTATTATTTTGTATTGCGCAAACATCTACCTTGGTTGTGAAAATAATCTGCAAAACATACGGTACTAAATAGATTCATACATTAATCATGAAACTGATAAAGCTAAACAATAATCTGCCAAATACAGACAGATTCAAATAACCTCAAGCAGCAAAAATGCTCAAGACTAAAATATTGGAAAAAAGCAAATTAATATTGCACATGGAACAAAAATTTAAGCTAAAGTTTTAGCTTGGTAAGCCAAAAAAATTTTAAATTTGTGGTAAATTCAGAAAACCGGGTCAAGACCGGGTCGAAGCTCTTGACCCGGTGACCCGGTGACCCGGTCCAAAAAGTGACCCGAACTGACCCGGTGACCCGGTGACCCGGTTCCATCTCTGCTCTAGACGCTGACACAAAAGTTTCAGCTGCTAGCCATTGAGACTCGCTGTGACCAGTCATGTGCAGGAGGCGAAAGTTTGGGGCCGGCTGCCGGAGGCCGCCGGAAAACCCAAAAAACCAAAAAACCTGAACTAGGGGGGAGCCCCAGCCCCCCGCCCCCTAAGGTGCCAGGCCAGAGCAGGAGGCCGTTCGAAAACCAGATTTTTCGGTTTTTTGAAAAAAGGAAAAAAACTGGTTTGGGGGTGAGAGTCCCGTTGGTGGCGGGTGAGCTCCAGGTCGGAGGGGGGACCCCCAGAACTCTACAGCGACTGAGAGCCTTCATCGCCTTGTAAGTTTACTGATATTCAAGAATATTGAGTGGATGTGGTAATCTACTGGGAATTTAGTGACCAAAAATAGTAAGTAATCCTACACAGTTTACAAACTTTCACTCAACTTGTACGTCTCAGAAAAAATAGTGGGTATACCAGCATTCCAAACTTCGGAAAATGATTTAAACCAAGTTGCTACTATACTCAAATCTGTTGCATTCTTTATTGTGACAATTTTTGCAAATCTGGACGCAACTTTTTGTTATGACAAGTGCGGTGTTGTTGCTGTTTCGCCGGCAAATGATGCACGTTGTCATCAAGGGTGACCTAGATTTGTCGCACTTTCATTGCATAAAATCGCAGAACTGACAAACATTGAATAACTTTACATCAGACAAAGCCTGAGGGGTTACTGCGAAGGCCATCTTATTGCTCAAGATGGTGCGCAATTATTAGAGCGAAGAAACTCCTGCGAAATCTGCAGTTTTGTTGTATAACAAAAGTAAAAGTTAAACTTGCTCCGAAACAAGGACAGATTCACCTTGCGTAATGAAAATTAATGCGAAGGTTAAAAAGTGTGCCTGCAAAAACGATTTCTTCTGTACGCTAACTGTAGCGTGACGAGAAAACTAGACAGTAATCGGTGAAAGGTGTGGTATAAAAGGATCCCCAGAGTTGGAAGAAATCAGTCTTTTCCCCACTCAAAAATCGCAATCTGCCTACAGTATGCTGAACGAGAGTCGCGAGAAGGCCTACCGTTTTGTGGCCTACTCTGCCGTGGGCTTCTCCGTTGTGGCCATTCTGGCGGTCTGTATCACAATGCCCATGGTCTACAACTATGTCACAAGTCTTCAGGCGCAGGTTCACCGAGAGATGCTCTACTGCAAGGTCAGTACCAACCGATCAAGAGTTTATAATAGGAAGAGTAAGACACTCAGCTCTGTAGTCAGCTTGCGAGATGCTCGGCTCATTAAATACAGAACTGTCGAAGTCGGCACGGCACCTGATTTACCGATGCTACTTACTACTAGCTGTAATCCCCTAGCTGTAAGCCATATCCGCAGATTTTGAAATTTTTGATTCTCTCGCCCCTCCTATGCAAGATTCTGTTCAGATGATAAAAGATTTGCAGAGGACGAAAGAGGAGAAATAGCTGAGTTTTGCTCCGGGGGGGTCATTGGGAGTTTATGTTAGAATGCCCCCTTATCTGATGAACTGTAGTCGGTGGCTCAATCGGCAAAGCGTAGGCGTACCAGACCTAAAGTTGTGGATTCGATCCTCACCTGAGACCCAATTTTTTTTACTGCAGTAAATAGGTTTTTTGCTTTAATTAGGATTGTTTGAGGGTACTCAGTTAAGAGTTAAAGTGGAATTACAAATAACAAGTGGAAAAGCAACACGATGGCTGGGTTTAGGTGTCACTTTAAAACTAAATGTAATTCATTAACCTTTGCAGAGGTGCTTCTCCAATTCCACTGCCCAACAGACTGCATATGGGCTGGTTCCCCAATTATTATTTTCCAATTATTATTTTCCAATTATTATTTTCCAATTATTATTATTATTATTATTATTATTATTATTATTATTATTATTATTATTTTCTGTTCTGTTAATTGTCTCATACTTTTATCGTTTCAGAGTACGGCCAAGGAAGTTCAGAACGACGTTTCCAACTTCAATCCTGAACCCTTCATCTATCATCCACCATTCCAGCACAACAAGACCATCACAAAACGACAGGCCTCGTGTGCCAGTAAGTCAGAGCGCATGCCTTAATTTAGACTTCACTTCAAAGTAGGTAAACCTGAACTTTAAAGCAAACCTATACTTTAAAATTCTGAGGACTATGACAACAGTTCCAGTGTTGGAGCACCTGAATGAAGCCAGGATGGCCATTACTAGTTCGAGAGAGTAACTTTTATGTTTCTGAACATGACAGAACCACCTTCAAGCTGCAGAGTTCTCGTCAAACTAATAAAACCGGAGGCTTCAATTCCGGAAGAGGAATAGCTCTTCTGTGAACAGAACACTAAGACTACGAGTGAACATTTATGGGTGGAGATGGAATCACGTAGTGGTGGCTCCGCAATCGCTCGTCCGCCATTTCAGCCACACTACTCGACGTTGAGACTAGTTTCTTACGCTGATTTCATCCTTTCTGGTGTGCAGACACAGTCATCTATTTTTAGGTCAAACCATGTGATATGCTTATATTTTAGGCTGCTGTCTGCCTGGACCTCAGGGACCACCCGGACCACCTGGCCGAAACGGTCGTCCAGGAACACCTGGCCAGCCCGGCGCGCCAGGATTCCCTGGTCGTCCACCGCCCACCTGTAACCCCATCGAGCCACCGCCCTGCAACCCCTGCCCACCTGGACCTCCTGGTGCACCTGGTCCAGACGGGGATCCTGGTAAAGATATAAATTTAAATTAAATATTTAGTTTCTAGCTTTGTTTTTCAGCAGTACACGTGTGTATTACAATTTTCAGAGGGAATGAAATGAAACGAAACCAAATTTGTTTCTCCAAATATATAACTTAATTTTCTCGTTAGAAATTCTAACTTTTTCCTGTGTAAAGATAACACCCTGGCCTGAATCAAAACCCAAATCTTCCGATGTGCAGACTAGAATACTCCCGTTGCACCGCAGAAGTTGTTAGGCGAGAGAAAATGCTATCTCAATAACTGAATATCTTCAACTTCCATTCATGCAAGAGGTTTTGTTCAGCTCTACTAATTACTAAAAATGCTTGATTTAATTGTTTTCATTCTTTCAGGTCCTCCCGGCCAGCCCGGCAACCCCGGCAGTCCTGGACAGGACGGAAATCCCGGACCACCCGGACCACCTGGACCCGGAGGAGATCAAGGACCCGGCGGCCCACCCGGACCACCTGGACCGCCTGGATCCCCGGCCCAGAGCATTCCCAACACTCCTGGAGATCCCGGCTCCAACGGACCGCCTGGCCCGCCCGGACCACCTGGACCCGACGGCCAGCCCGGCGGAGATGGAAATCGTGGACCACCTGGACCTCAGGGACCACCTGGCCCAGGCGGACCCCCAGGCGGCAATGGGGACCCCGGCCCCCAGGGACCTCCTGGACCCCCAGGACCTCAGGGAGAACGCGGTATCTGTCCCAAATACTGTGCTCTGGACGGTGGAGTTTTCTTCGAGGATGGAACACGACGATAAGAAATTGGATAGGAACGGGAAAAGACTACCACTCTCACTGGCTATCATGTTTCTCACTCTAGTGCCTACTAGAACTGAATTCTGGAGGTCTCAAAAGTTGAACCTAAAAAGTCATAGAATACTAGATGTTCCAATATGTTTGATGTTTTTGATGTCGCAAAAATTTGTTAGTAAATGCTGAACTATTAATCAAAAATGTTTTGTTTCGTAATCTGTCATAGGTTGCAAGTCAATTATAATTCAGATACGGCTAAGTTGATCGCAATTAGGTCTCAAGTTCTAGAAAAACTCATGCTGTAATCACGAATAAAAGGAAAATTTTAAACAGTAGTGGGAGGGGGACAAAGGAAGTATATATAATATATAATTCACAAATTATCTACAAGGAGGAAACTTCAGTTTGGATACAAACAAACTCCTCCTAGCTTGATGAAGGAGAGCGTTCAAATCTGAGCATTAATCGGGAAGACGGGGGTTCGAATTCTACATCAGGATTGAATTTTTCGGATCGCAGGTGCTGAAGTTACAGTCAATATTTTTAATTACGAACTACAAAACATAGGATGGCTATCAAAGCACACCTATGCCACGATCAGAATAAATGGAGAACAGCAACTAAGTGCAGCAAAGCCCTGCCAACCTTTTTTATTTCTTTTTTTACATTCCGGACGAGTCACGTTTCCGCCGCCAGCATTCAGTATTGGTCACATCGATCCAAGGTCGGTGCTATTGGCCGAAACCTTGGCCCATACCCGTGACCCGCGGAAAATTATGTGACCCGCATGACCCACATTTGGTTATAATGCTCCAAGGCAAAATCTTGGTCGGAAAAAAACTAATGGAAATATTTAGCTGTTTAAACCATTTGAACATGATGGCAGTTTAATGAACTGCAACTGAATTGAATATTGTAGTTATATAATTTTATTACTTTACAGTTATCTTACTAATTTTGGAAATTAAAATTAATGAAAGAAAAACCAAAATTAAGGCCCAATTTTCATTGCTTTGAGAAGACGGAAGAGTAGAGTTAGCAGACGGTCGTAACTGTCAAATGTATTTCTCTAAAAATTATAAGAGAAAATCTTTCGGACGTTTCTTACATTGGTATGTATGCGCCAATAACGTGCCTACTATTTAGTGAAATCATGGCAGTGCTAGATATCAAACGCTGTTATTTTTCAAAATATTTGCATCACTTTGCGGAGGCTGTGATCAGTTTGGCCAGAGTTTACGCAAAAACAACAAGTATGTCCCTAAAAGGAACAATATTCCGCTGTTGAGCTAATGACGTATCGTAATCGTAAATTCGGATTCGAATTTATCAATTTATTTAGTCCACTATCATCAACCCTATACATTCTCATTTAAAATCTAAGTTCAGTCACCTTCCACAGACTGTATTTCACAGAATGTCTTCAAAATTTATGGGCACAGAGAAAAATAGAAGCTATTTTTTCGTAACGTCCTAAATTTTTGGTGCCCCAATAATTTTGTAAAGTCTTCATGTTTACAGACCACGTTCTATAACCAGCTCTAATAAAGTTCAGGATCTTCTTTTCACATATTTTACACCTGTATTAAACTTCTGTATGTCTTCTTTTAAACCTTTTTTATAAAATTAAAAATCACATCCAACCGGGAATCGTACTCGGGTCATTGCGATGGCAGCGAAATGTGTTAACCACTGCACCATTCCAACTTCTGTTATATAGATTTCTCAGGTGATTCCCAATACCAGTCCTAGCCCGAAATTAAATTCAGAATTAATTGGCCTAGATTTATTGCTAATTAAATAACTAATCGTAACTAATCAAAATATTAGTGGTCTGCTAATCACAATTTCATGTTCAGTTCTGCGAATTATTACTGAATGTGAACGTTTACCAATCGATAAATGGTTGCGGAGTATTTGAGTTACAAATAACGCCAAAGCGTTTTGTTTTATTTCAGAAGATTTATACCACAAAACTCAATGAAACTTTAGGAACAGACTCCGATGCATTTTTTCCAAAAGCTGATACCGTTACTTTTATTGTTTTGGTTGACTTTCAAAATACATATGCTAGCCCATATGTTAAAGATAGAGGTGGCATTGGAGAATTTCAGAAACATACATGCATTACATACAACAAAGCCGGGGAACATATTCCGCTCCAGCGGAACAAAATTAGGCAATGTTAGAACTCGGCGAAGCCAATAACTTTTGAGATTTTAGTGCTAAAACCCTAGTGTTTTAGGAGTCTCGACTGACCCACTTTTGACACACCTATGTACCTATGTTCCGCGAGTCACACGTATTGACCCACACCCTACCCGACTCGCGGGTACCCGCGGATGCCCGTGACCCACTTGCGGCTCTGCTTTAACGGCCAGCTATCAAAAGCCAGGTATCGGCAAGACTGGAAACGGGGCGCTGGACTCGCGAGGAGACGAGGTTGCTTCGGCTAGGCTCGGCTGGGGATCATTTCGAAAGTGGGTCTGCTCGGTTCGCAAAGCTTTAAGTTCCAAATTTCCTCGATTAACAAGAATTTTGGTTTTAACCATGTTGTTTCGGTCAAAAGACTTGAACCATGTGGTTACATGCGTTTGAACTAAAACGCATCTGATTGGCTAAATCCCGGTTCACTATCGTGTGTTTTATGCTTTGTGCTTTGTGCTTTTGTGTTTTCGTGCTTAGTGCTGTGTGCTTTCTCGGTTCATGATGGTTTGAAAAGCACAATGCTGCTGCTCTGTGCTTTGTGCTTCTTTTGGTGTGCTTTGAGAATGTTTGACAGTGTACAACATATTGAGTTGTGCTTTCAGTGCTTTCCAATCAAAACAGGTCTGATTGGTCGAAAACTGAAACTGGACGTCACATGAACACTACAGTATTCCCAATGTTGAATTAAAACTAATTTGCAGAAAACACAACAATAATTAAAAATTTAATTTTTGAGAGCATAAGTATTTAATAATTCTCTGATGAGACCGTCCAGGACATTATTGTTTACGAAAACACCACTCTGGGGATCGTTCCCTCTTGGGAATCGTTCCCAGACCAGAGATGAGACACGGCAAAAGTTCGTCGCACTAAAGGTACGCAATCCAGAACGAAAAGCTATCAAGTTGGAAAACTATTTTAGATACCGGAACTACACAGCTGTTAAGAACTGTTCGCACCCGATTAAGGCTTGCAGGAGCGTTAAACCGTGTGTGTAAGCTGATTTACCCATGAGAAAGATTTTTTGAGGAAATAAAGTTATCAGAACATGAGAAGGCTCAATTTTTGATATTGTTAAACGAAAACCGAAACTGGTTTTTGCAGCACAATTTTGATATCGGCAAGTGTACAGTTTTTCAATCTAAGCCAATCTATGCTACCTGGTACATCTCCGACAATCACTTTTAGAAGAACTGACCGAGATGTTAAAATATGGGTTAATGCATCCCTCTACGATCCCCTGGAGCTCGCCTATGACTTATGTGCCCAAGCCCGGAGAAAAAGCTTCCGACAAAGAAAGAAAGAAAAAGGAAAGCTTATCTGTGTAGGCTTCCAAAACATCAAAAAAGTCAGTGACCCAGACGTACACCCCACACCTCGAATTGACGATATGATGATCTCCTTGAAAGATGCAAAGTTCTTTTCGACTTTCGATCTGAGTAAAGTGTTCAATCATTTTGAGTTGGACGAAGAGTCCAAAGGTTAAGCTAGTTTCAGTACTTTTCACGGCCAGTTTGAATATACCGTTTTGCCTTTGATTTAAAGTACGCATCAGACAACTACCAACGGTGAATGGAAAGGATTTTGCGCGATTTACAGTGGAAAAGTGTATCATCTACATTGATGCTATTTTGATTTTCTCTAAAAGATTTAGTGAGCATCTGGAGATAATGCAAGAAGTTTTGATCGATGAAATGCTGCTGACTTGAAAATGAATCCTGAAAACGCCACTTTTCAAAGAATTGGTTACTTATTTGAGTCACATTGTCTCCGAAAATGGGGTTGAGCCTTCAAAAGAACAGGTACAGGCCATCCACTACTTGGCAGTCCCTAAACAAATTAAACAAATTACGGACGTTGAAACGTTTATGTGTATGTGCCCCTATTGTAACGGACGAAGGTTGCGCATGGTCAACCTTTCCATTGCTGGCAGCTGTAGCTAAGTAAGCAACCCGCTTGGCTTTGTATAACATCATCAATAGGGGCTGTGTTAACTTTGCAAGTCACGTAGCTTCTCCAACGTGTATGTTTGGGATTGGGTGGGTTCCCCACCTTGCTATACGGGGAGCTACGTGATTGGGGGAAATTCTATCACTAGGGGGCGCTCGTGGGAGGGTTCAACCCAACGCTCGCTTCCCCTTCAGTCTTAGTTTTTCTACCGTCTGGAACGCTTGCTAATATTTACTCCGACTATTCCCCTCTATTTCTCTGTAATTGCCCCTCTATATATTTCTCCCACCAAAGCTCTCCCCAGAACTTTGTTGATACGTTGGTTGGCCAATTAACTGTAAGTCTCCTTTTGTGTGATTGTTTTGTATAACTGAGGGCTCTGCCCATAATTTCTTATATTATCTTTATATAATAATTCTTGTTGTTCTTATTCTTTATTAAATTGTTGTTATTAACTTTAATTAGGCTTGAGTCTACTGAGCTCCTGCTAGGAAGGAACATAGTGAGAGTGAAGAGTTATTTCTTCACTTAGGACAGGTTATTTACCTGGTTATCCTCTGGTGAGGCTGTCCCGACCGTCTCCTGTGGTCGGTCCGTTATCCATTCGTGCTACGGTCTCCGCATCCGCTGGAATCGGGTGTGGTATAGTGTTTGAGGCCGACCGACCTAAGCCGGCCGGCAACCGGCCGCCGGCCGACGACTTTTGCTCGCCAACCGGTCGCCGGCTGGGAGACAAATCACCAATCCGAAATTTACAAAAATAAATCAACTAAGCTTAAAATGGACTCCAAATCTAGTTTTGCTAATTTTTTATGCTATGCTGTGCTATTTTTCTAAGATAACATCCGAAAATAAATATCTTAGCAGTTATAATAACTGCACTGCAAACTGCTCCAGGCCGGTAGCCGGCCGGCCGGTCTACGGGCTCACCGGCCGCCGGCCGGCCGGCCGATGGTTTCGGCCGGGCCGGGCGGTGAAACCCCGGCCGGCCTCAAACACTAGTGTGGTAACGGTAACGTAGGATCAGGTACTAGCTCCCCTACACTATTATGCAAAATTCATCAGGGGGTTCGCCCATCTAGCCGCACCGCTGTATTTGCTAATGGGTTCGATTTGTTTGGAATAATACCCACTAACAGGCCTTCGAATTGCTGAAGTAAAGCTTGGTTGAGGCACCTGTTTTAGCTCATCCCGATTTAGCTAAGGGATTTTTCCTTCACACGGACCCTCTGATCGAGGATTAGAAGACTTATTGACACAAGAACAAGACGAATTACACAACTCATGACAAGGAATGTCCGGCCATTGGAATCGAAAATTTTCGCCATTATCTTTACGGAGGACCGCCATTCACACTGTTTACTGATCATTTAGCTCTTCGCTTGCTACTGAAGCATACAGTAACTCACGACTCGTCCGCTGGCAAGTGACCTTCTCTGAGTATAGTTTCAAAATTTAACATCGAAATAACCCGAGCTGAGAAATGGAATGGAATGGATTAAAGCAGATGGATGGATTGGCAAATGGATTATCTTGAAACGGCTTATTGTCGATATAGCCAGGTGATATCAGGGAGACGAGGGTGACAACGATAGGAAGGGTGTTGCCTTCCACCAGGACGAAAGTGAGGAATTTGAGGCACATGTCAACTCGATAGTCGCTAAGTGTGAACGATGGACTACTCGAGAAACAATTGCTTCTAGGATCGGGGCACAGAAAAGCACCACGGTGAGAACCAAAGTTTCTAATTTCACAGGCATCGGAATCCAGTGATTCTGAGTGTGAGCGTTCCCAGCCCTCAAAACAGCCGCGATTACCCCATCGAAAGACAGATGTAACCAGGAAGACTATCTAGAAGACTTCGAATCTTTAGCAGACGGGTTTCAAGAACCTGACACTGGGGTGATTCCAACTCTGAGCCTAAGGAAAAGGTTAGACCTGAATTCATATCAGCCAAAACTTCGTACTTCAAAAAGCGTACTTCTATCCTAATAAATGAAAACATAAAGTCACAACAACATAAGACAAATGTGTAGTGCAACAAGCCCGAAAATTGGACCTCTAACTAACTAACATTTTTGACTGCGCAGCTAGTGCGGTTAGTATTGGTTAAGTAACAGACACAATAGTATGTATGCATGTGTGTGTGTGTGTGTGTGTGTGTGTGTGTGTGTGTGTGTGTGTGTGTGTGTGTGTGTGTGTGTGTGTGTGTGTGTGTGTGTGTGTTTGTGTGTGTGTGTGTGCGTGTGTGTGTCATACTTAAACAGAGCCTTGTTAGGCGTATGCAATTATATTTTCCATCATATTCAATGGATATTCAATCCCTAATACCATCGTACTCTGATTAGAGGGGGATCAGCCGATACCTCGCATCGGATGTATCACGCTTATAATACAAACTTATAATACTCCCATAGATAATTAAATCGTATCGGATACAGAAACAGCACGTAGGAGTTCTCCGTCTATGCTCTTTTCTATAGGGCTCCATGTACCTTTGAAATATTTATGGTAGGAAATTCAGAAAAAGTCCTTTTACAACCGGACAGGATATCGTGGAATCAATACTCCCACAGATAATTAAATCGTATCGGATACAGAAACAGCACGTAGGAGTTCTCCGTCTATGCTCTTTTCTATAGGGCTCCATGTACCTTTGAAATTTTTATGGTAGGAAATTCAGAAAAAGTCCTTTTACAACCGGACAGGATATCGTGGAATCAATACTCCCACAGATAATTAAATCGTATTGGATACAGAAACAGCACGTAGGAGTTCTCCGTCTATGCTCTTTTCTATAGGGCTCCATGTACCTTTGAAATTTTTATGGTAGGAGATTCAGAAAAAGTCCTTTTACAACCGGACAGGATACCGTGGAATCAATGCTCCCACAGATAATTAAATGGTATCGGATACAGAAACAGCACGTAGGAGTTCTCCGTCTATGCTCTTTTCTATAGGGCTCCATGTACCTTTGAAATTTTTATTGTAGGAAATTTAGAATAAGTCATTTTACAACCGGACAGGATATCGTGGAATCAATACTCCCACAGATAATTAAATCGTATCGGATACAGAAACAGCACGTAGGAGTTCTCCGTCTATGCTCTTTTCTATAGGGCTCCATGTACCTTTGAAATTTTTATGGTAGGAAATTCAGAAAGAGTCCTTTTACAACCGGACAGGATATCGTGGAATCAATACTCCCACAGATAATTAAATCGTATCGGATACAGAAACAGCACGTAGGAGTTCTCCGTCTATGCTCTTTTCTATAGGGCTCCATGTACCTTTGAAATTTTTATGGTAGGAAATTCAGAAAAGTCCTTTTACAACCGGACAGGATATGGTGGAATCAATACTCCCACAGATAATTAAATCGTATCGGATACAGAAACAGCACGTAGGAGTTCTCCGTCTATGCTCTTTTCTATAGGGCTCCATGTACCTTTGAAATTTTTATGGTAGGAAATTCAGAAAAAGTCCTTTTACAACCGGACAGGATATCGTGGAATCAATACTCCCACAGATAATTAAATCTTATCGGATACAGAAACAGCACGTAGGAGGTCTCCGTCTATGCTCTTTTCTATAGGGCTCCATGTACCTTTGAAATTTTTATGGTAGGAAATTTAGAAAAAGTCCTTTTACAACCGGACAGGATATCGTGGAATCAATACTCCCACAGATAATTAAATCGTATCGGATACAGAAACAGCACGTAGGAGTTCTCCGTCTATGCTCTTTTCTATAGGGCTCAATGTACCTTTGAAATTTTTATGGTAGGAAATTCAGAAAAAGTCATTTTACAACCGGACAGGATATCGTGGAATCAATACTCCCACAGATAATTAAATCGTATCGGATACAGAAA
>JASAND010029347.1:0-13568 GCA_030248195.1 Trissonchulus latispiculum | reverse complement strand
GCACCGAGGCGCCCGGCCCCGGCTCTGTTAGTCAGGCCCCGACCTCGGCCCCGGCGGTCAGGCCCCGGCTTGGACGCCAAAAATGAATGAAAACAAGGAGATAATACTTGGCTGAACAAAAACTATATTAATATAGTGTTTCTTGGCTTTTTTAGGGTTTTGAAAATGGGGAAGGGGAAGTAGGGGGCTTCCGAATAGTGGGGGCGGGGCGAGTCCAAGGTATAAAATGCCAAAATTTTTAGCGAAAAATTTGCATTTTTTAGGTAAAAACACAAAAAAATCACTGTTTTTAAGTTGAAAATTAACTTATAAGTTCATAAATTAGCAAAAAAGTCAGAAAATTTTTGAAAATTTGACCTCAAAAACTTAATTTTTCGACACTTTTGGTCGATCCAGTGTTTGTACCAGATTTTCATGACGTGTTAAAATTTTTAGAAATTGAGCTGCTTTCTGCCTTTAAGGCACCGGGGCCGCCCCGCAATTTTGCCCTGGCCCCGGTCCTGACCGGGGGACCGGAGCCGAGAGCTGGCTATGGCCCCGGTAGTTGCGCCCCGGTGCATCTCTGTGCAACATAATGACTTGTATAGTAGACTTGATATCGATGTACGTATATCATGACACAGTTTGTTTAGAAGGAAAAGCGCTGTATCCAACACTGCGGAAATCAGCTCCGTTTTATGTTAAAAAGGACTCACAGGCATTTTGCTCCGCTCAAGTCATTAATAAATGATAACATTATACTGTTACAATCTTAAGGAATTACGTATATTACGGACTATATATATATATATATATATATATATATATATATATATATATATATATATATATATATATATATATTCGGATATTCGGTACCCCAACGTGTCTTAATGCGTGTACTTAAACGAAATCCAACCCCAGTTTTGTCGTCTTTAAAACCAATTTATATATTGTTGCAGTGTTCGTCTGACGTAAATGGAGGCAACCGTAATTGCTTTCTTTTATAATGTATACACTAGCGTAGGCAGAAAAAAATTTCGGAGGGGGCAAGTCAAAAATGCTCTGAAATTTCTACCGCAACTAAACCATTGGAGGCAAATTTCAAGCAAAATTTAGGACTTTTTGGAATATTTTCGCGGAAAAGTAGCGCCGCAGGCGAAATTTTTCGAAATATTTATTCATTGCTGCTACTCATTAAAATTTATTCTTTTCCCTCCGATTTTGGGGGGGGGCATGCCCCCTCGCCCCCCCCCTGGCTACGCGCGTGAATGTATATATATGTTTATATATATATATATATATATATATATATATATATAGCGAGCTAACTGTTGCAAGTATACGTATAGGTATGATGTTTTGTTGCTCTCTTCAGCGCGTCAGAGTCAGGTTTTTTGGCACCAGTTTCCTTCGGGTGTTGATAACAACAGCTGTTTTCTGAACCTCTGAGGTGTTTTTGTATATACGTGATTATATAGATATATACTTAGTGGCTTCAGGTAGACAATTGTTTTGCTTGTGTAGATTGATAGATAACGTTAAGTAATATACGTACGTATGTGATGTATTTACCTTTATTCTGTTTCTAGTGGCAATGCCTCAAAATTTAGCATATACTTACGTATATATATACTAAGCTGTTTTTTTCCAAATTCCTTTGTAAATCTTTTGCAACTGATCCCAGTGTTTTGTTGTCACCTCTGCTTTGCTACAGCTGATGCCTGCCAGGCCAAGCCGAGTAGGAGCAGTCTGTCTTCGACCTTTTCCTTGGTTTGGTGACAGGCCTTCTGGGTTGTTGGTGTTTTTTGGCAGTTTCTCTAGACTTCGAAAAGGGGGTCTGACGTCTGTTGGCATTTTTTTGGTCGACTGGTTGGCTTCAGGTTTTGGCAATCGCTCTCTTTCTCTTCTCTTGGCATTTGGTTAGGTCCGTCTTCATTCCCTGTTTAAAAGGCCCCTTTGTTGGTGGATAGATAGAATGTACCTACTTTTGCGTATTATTTTGTTACTTATATACATACCACCTCTAATACTGTCTTATGATATCTCATATGTTACCTAATATGTGCAAGAAAGATAAAATGTTAGGTTTTTACTTTTTATGTATTCTCTTACGCATTGCTAACTTACGTATATACGTAGGTAGGTTCGTACGTACTCATACATACTTTAGCCGGGTCTCTTGCGCAATTCCCCCCCCAGCCCTAACTTTAGATTTTTTGACCAATAACTTTGAAATTTGGTGTGGGTGCATACTAGAGGCTGATGAATTCAAAAATTAAAAAATTTCAAAGTTTTTTAAAAATTTTTAAAAATTTAAAATTTTAGTTTGGTAACGGGGACCAAGGGGAACCAAAAACTTTTTTTGCAAAAAATTTTGCTGAAAACTTGCATACAGGGGTTTTCTGGGGCGCTGAGCACGAATCTGAAGTCCGTTTTTCGATTCAGCTTTTGGTTAGCTCAGGATGAGCTTGCATCTTAAGCTTACAATTTTAGCTTATACTGAGCTAACGAAAAGCTGAATCGAAAAACGGACTTCAGATTCGTGCTCAGCGCCCCAGAAAACCCCTGTATGCAAGTTTTCAGCAAAATTTTTTTCAAAAAAGTTTTTGGTTCCCCTTGGTCCCCCCTTACCAAACTAAAATTTTAAATTTTTTAAAATTTTTTAAAACTTTAAAATTTTTTAATTTTTGAATTCATCAGCCTCTAGTATGCACCCACACCAAATTTTAAAGTTATTAGTCGAAAAAATCTAAAGTTAGGGCTGGGGGGGGGAATTGCGCAAGAGACCCCTTTAGCCTTACTTGCTTTGTATTCTATAAGAAAAACGTTTACAGAAATAATATATATATGCGTATGTTTGCACGGACGCATGTATACGTACGTATGTTTGCATGTTGCATATTATATATATAACTGGATTTGTTTAGTGGCATTTTCTTTGCAACAAGAGTTTTCCTAACTGAAAACAAAACAATGGCACAGTCAGAATGAGCTGTAAGATGTATATATGAATAGCTCCGTTACATATTTACTTTTTACTGACGTAAACAGTTATGGTTTTGCCTAGTTTTGGCATTTTTTCAATCACGCAGCCCCTTGTTTGCAAGTTTGGCTCATGACCTGCCTTGCTAGTTGCTACCTATACTATATGTACTTGCCGCTTTGCTGAAAGTGAAAGTCATTACAAAAAGGTCACACTTTCAATTATATATATATAAGATATATAAGATATATAACTTATATACGCACCGAACTTATTACGTATTATACAACTTCTTGACAAGTAGTTTTTTTATAATAAAATGCATTTATATAAATAGATCACCATGGTCCATGGGTAAGGCGTAGCTGAACGCGTAGATTTGGGTAGGTATATATGTCTACGTTCTTTATAGATATTAAAGCGTTTATGTTATGAGCGTATGGGAATGTGTGTGTGATTTACGTATATATATATCTATTGGCATTGATTCTACCTCGGTTAGCTAACATAGCTTAACTCTATGTCGTAGTACCTAACCTTAACTCTATATACGTACCTATAAACACTTAGAGAGCTTAACAACAATGCTAGATTGCGTAATATAAACAGATGAATACGTATTATCAGACTGAATGACGACTACGTAAGCCCTGACGTGGTCATTTGTCATTGGCTGCCATTATTGTTGCAAATAAGTATTGAATCATGTATTTTTGTATAATTTTGGCAACATGACAAGCACACACACCTTTTGAGTCATGTGGAAGCCTGATTTATCTTACTTTCATAGAATTACGTACGTAAAGTTAAAGACAGTAGCTATATATATACGCAAAAATTGAAATTCAGTTATAAAGTAGTGTCGTACGTGGACACAGTTTCTAGTTTGTTTGAGGCTGAGGGGTGATTGGTTATTTTTCCGACGTCCATTGTAAGTGTAAAATATGTAAGTGAGAAAGATACAGTTTAACGGCTATCCGTCCACGGGTCTCCACGATGATGCAATGAAATCAAACAAAATATAAAAATCAAAACGTGGACACGTTGTGCACGTTTCAATTTTCATATTTTAGTAGCATAAATATAAGTGGAAGCTGGCGGGGAGGGGGGTTCCTGTGTATTACTGTATATGTCCTTTTTGTGTTTTATTTTTGTTTGTTTATGTTACTACGTAATTTTAGGGATCGGATCGTGCTCGTGTGAATCAGATTCTGGAAGGGACTGAGGTGCTCAGCTATCAGTATGAGGACGCCAGAACAGTCTATGATGTGGTCAGAAGGGGCGCCCGCATCTCAAGTAAGAATATTTTGGAGGTCTGTAGTCTCTACTTACGTAGGTATAATATAATATAATTTATTGGGTACGGACCCTGGGGAGGGGGATTGTCGAGTTTACTAGGACTCTGGTGGGGATGGTGTATGGACTTGCTGGATTTACTTAAGGGTTAGAAAAAGTGGAGGGAGGCCAGAAGTGTGGAGGATTTAAAGCGACGAGGTATTGAACAGGATGAATGTTTTGTTTGCACTTTTTTCTCGTGCATTCAGTATATATACGAGCAGAAATAATCAGCCCATTTTATCCCTACCCACATTCCTGTAAGACAACATTTTCAGTGTGTGGATTAAGTTTGTTACTTAAACTTTGTTTGTTAGTTAAACTGCACCTGCTGTTTAAGTTTGTGGATCGTCAACTGTATTACGTTTCAGTTTTTTATTCTGTTTGTGTTTTTAGAGGACGGTCCCTGTCTTGGAAAGCGTGTCAAAAAGCCTGACGGTAGTGAGCCCTATGAATGGATTTCTTATAAAGAGGTATACATATTTATTAGGGATCGACCGGATCCAAAATTTTGCCGGATCCGGACCCGGATCCGGATCCAGTTTGGATCCGGCCGGATCCGGATCCGGATCCGGATCTAGTCATCAAAATACATGCAAACTTTTAAAATTTTGTTCGTTGATTTTGTTAATGTTTATTGGGTTTTTGTGGATTTGGTAATGTTTTAATGCTGATAGTGAATTTATTTAATACGTTTCAACAAATTCTCTTTGTTTGAATGCTGCAAATTACTTAAACATTTAGCTTGAAATGAACAATTTTCGCTAAGTATAAACGAATTTTTGAAATGTATATATATAGGAATATGCCGCAGCTGCAAACATGGATCAGTTTACAATCAAAGTTTTTCAAAAAATCAGCTTAAGTAGATTAACATTAACATTAACTTCTTACATGGAGCTTGAGAAAAATAAAACCAATACCGTTGCTGCTGAAAATAGTTATTTACGAATAAATAATTCAAGTTATAGTTTTATTAGCAACCAGGATTTTCAATTTAAGAAACGTTTTGATCCAAACGTTTTGATTCAGTTAATTCGATTATGTTGTTGCATACCGGCAGTTAAATACTTTGTAGCAGCGGCTTAAACCTAGCAAGACTCACCGCAACCGATACGAAAACAAACTCCGAATTTTCGTTTTCATTAAATATTAGAAACGAAATCGTTATGATGAAAGTAGTCAGCACGGCTCATTTATATATGCTTGTATTTATCTATTTATGTATTCAGTATATTTGTGAAACGGCAGTACATGCTCATAAAAATCTTTAAATTTGCTATTCTTTTTACTTGGAACCATCTTAAAAATTTCACTAAAGTTAAATTTTTTGAGTTTACAAGTCAGAAGCTTACTTGTCTAATAATTTTGCAATATATAAGTATGGTTAAACGCAGTAAAGTAGAGTTAAGATTTTGCTACTACCGAGAATTTGAAGGAAACCATTTTCTTAAAACGATAACTTAAAAATTCAGAAAAGCACAACTTAAAATGTAGAAAACCCAACACGTCAAGAAGTCTGAAAATTGCAAATTTGTTAAATTTTTGTCTATAGATGTAGGAAAATAACCATACGCATGGACACCTATTTAACAGTAATTTATAAAAAACATACAGATACGTATAATTATGGTTAAATTAAAAAATTCATCTAACGGATTCAGTTGAATATTAAGGTACACGGGGGTCTGGGGGCGGCAGCCCCCAGTAAAAGCCACACTCTTAACACAAAAATTCGCTTCTAGAAATTAATTTTGAGCGCTTCAAGCATTAATATTTTAGTTTCAGTAATAAATTTCCTTTGGTTCGGTAACTGAAAAAAAGATCCGGATCCGGATGGTTTTTCTGCCGGATCCGGATCCGGATCCGGATCTGCAATATCCGGCAGGATCCGGATCCGGATATCCGGTCGATCCCTAATATTTATACGTATATATATATTTGTATGTGTGTATATAATTTGAATTTTGATACAGGTATGCGGTACTGCAATGCAGACCGAGGGACACACTAAACGCTTCGCAGATGGAGTTGTCACGCCCTGTGCTGATGTTCTCGGGAAATTTGGGGGGGGTGGGGTAATGCTCAACTCTGGAGAGTAGTTATACTGGCCTCCCTTCATGAACCGGCCTTATCAAAGCTCAAACCTAAATTCCTCGTAAACCTGGATTAGCAACATGCTGATATTTTTCAGCCTAATTTTAGCCTGTGTTTGACCCTTAACGCCTTGATAGGGTGGCACGCACTCATGGATTCTTTGAATTTTTTAATAATTTTTCTTTCCAATTGCCTAACTACCAATGCAATTTGTTGGGTTGTTTCAGGTTGTCCATCGTTCAGAGAATGTGGCTGCCGGTATGCTTGAGCGCGGTCTTTACCCCGGTCAGCAGACCAATGTTGGCATCTATTCACAGAATCGACCAGAGGTAAATGTCATTTAAGTTAAAATTAATTAAGATTAATTCAAATCATTGTAAGTGTATATAATTAATTGACGATGCGTAATTGGCTTTTTCTTCATTTTCCCTTTTCCATTTTTTCGTTTTTCCTCTCAATTCTGCGTTGCTGTGTTGAAATGCTTACCTTTTTTCGTAGTAAGGAAATACTATTATTAGACTTGTCGTAATTGATGTACGTATTGT
This sequence comes from Trissonchulus latispiculum, assembly GCA_030248195.1. Lineage (NCBI taxonomy): Eukaryota > Metazoa > Nematoda > Enoplea > Enoplida > Ironidae > Trissonchulus > Trissonchulus latispiculum. The sequence goes on along the minus strand of JASAND010029347.1, from coordinate 6,626 downwards.
AGACACCAAAAATATGCCTAAGTCTCCCCATATACCTGTCTGTATTCTATTTTTGAAGGAACACTCAAATTCCTTCTATAGCTCCTTCATAATTTGGTTTATTTATTTCAGTGGACAATCGTAGAACAGGCCTGCTATGTGTACAATATGGTTAATGTGCCTTTGTATGATACACTGGGACCTGAAGCCTGTACCTTTATCATCAATCAAGGTACGTACGTGATAAACTAAATTAAAATTTAAAATGCAAGCTTGGGAAAATGATAATTGCAATGCAAACAAACAGGGTATTTTTAGGGTTTTTTCGGGGAAGGGGCTTCCTGAAGGGGGATTTTCAATGGGGAGATTTTTTTGCAAAACTGATAATTGGTATTTTTTGGCGTATTTTACACGTAAAAAGGCAAATAGTTCTCAAAATGCCAGGATTTCAGCTAAACCTAGCCATTTTTACAAAAAATCTCTAAAAATTTGAAAATCTGTCTATTTTGGCAAAAATTTGGGCCCCCAAAAAATCCCGGGGGGAAGCATATTTCGGGGGCCGCACCGGTAAAAATACCCTGAACAAATTGTCACCGTCTGTGATTGTTTCTAATTTTCTTTCAGCGGAAATCTCACTGATCTTCATTGATACAGCTAAGAAGGCGGAGGCTTTACTCAAAAAGGTGGACGGCTGCCCCACCCTGAAACAGTTGGTCCTCTTCGACGGCCCCGTTCAGGAGGAGCTCCGACTGCAGGCCGGAGAGAAGGGCATAGAGGTGATCACCCTGCGGGATCTGGAGGCCATCGGGAAATCGCTCAAAAAGAAGCCTCAGCATAAGGTGCCTGTTTGTTTGTTTGTGCTGAGTTGTATACGCACATACGTGTCGTTAGTACGTCATAGGCATGTGCTCATGGAGGGTGGTTGTCGGACCCCGTCCCCTAAGAAAAATGTTGCCTTCCGTGAGCATACATTAGGCGTCCTCTCATTAAGACAAAGCAGAATCTGCCCAGTAAACCGTCTTATTCAGCCATACTTTCAGCCAGTAAGCCAGGCTTTCTTCTTTGCGACTATTGCATACGTTACACGTCAGCTGTTTGACCCCTACTAAGCGTGGTTTGGTATGACTTGGCCCAACTCTGAATTGGCCCAACAACAAAGATTGGTTGTTTAACACAATATCACTTGACCAATTAAATTCAAAAGAATGTAGACATGTGCATGTTAATTGCAATATTTTATATTTGTGGAAATTCTACGTGAGAAATCAGAGGACGCGTATATTTAAAAACTATTCATTATATAAAACTTAAAGAAAATTTTAAAAAATGGTTCCTAAAAGTTTAAAATTTGCTGTTCTAAGTTTAAATCATAATTTTGTTAACTTTCAATCTCAATTTATTGTTGTAATTACATTTTTATTCTAGCTAATTTTATTTTTATTGTGAATATATAGCGGCGTATATACATTATCGGTTAAATTAGATTAATTTTAATTTAAAAATCTTTATTTTCCACAGAAAAATATTAATTATGCTACACAGTCCCCCTCCTCTCACAGTTATCTACACGCGATAAGCTCTACCGTAAGACATTCTCTCTCTAGTAAAGTGGGCGGGGCTTAGCAGTTTAAATGACAGTTGGGCCAAACAAGACTACACCCTAAGCGTAACTAAAAAAGTCCATTAAACTGGACTCTTAGAATTCATTTTAATATTGCACGCGTCTACGCATATGTGCGCTATATAAGTGTAATTCACATCGTATACACGCTTCCACATACACGTGCAGAATATTACTGCACGTGCACTTGGACTTTCACTACTGAGTGTCCAGTTTAATAGTTCCATAGTTGTGCTTAGTAGGGGTCAAACAGCTGACGTGTAACGTATGCAATAGTCGCAAAGAAGAAAGCCTGGCTTACTGGCTGAATAAGACGACTTACTGGGCAGATTCTGCCTTGTCTTAATGAGAGGACGCCTTAACATAGGGTCGGGTCCTGGGGGGTCTTGTCCTCAGAAAATTTTGAGGAGGCTTGTACCTTTAACTAAATTTTTTATTTACCTCAAGAACAAATTAGCGTAATTTTTTGAAAAATTAACGCTCATTTTATTAAAATTCGCAATTTGTTTTAAAAGTTACAACAAATTGTCAGTTTTTAGAAAAATTCAAAATTTTGGCCGATTTTCAAGAAAAATTAAAAATTTGAACTAAAAATTCTGTCGAAGGCGGAAGTTTGTAAAAATTTTAGTGTAAAAACTAATTTTTCCGGCCATTTTTGGTTACCCCTTGGCCATTTTTTCGGTACCCTTGGTCCCCGACGGCGGCAGGGCTCGTACTTTGTCCGGGTTGGAGGGGGCTTGGATCCTCCCGCGTTAACCTATGCCGGTGAGTCCTGCAAGGGTCTGATTGATTTTTATGGGCTACTTCGTTCAAAACATTTGGAAATGGAAAAAGTGGAATTAATCCTTGCCTATAGTAGTGCCAGTTTGTCAGTTTCTTCTCTTCCTTCCTTTCACTCATTCTTTGCAGTGAAAATTATTACAGGGTTCATGCGACCTGGAAAAACCTGGAAATACCTGGAAAAACCTGGAATTTGGGTAAACACCTGGAAAAACCTGGAAAAACCTGGAATTTGCTGATTGATTCCAAAATTTTACCTATAATTTTTATAATTACTATTGAAATTGAAAAAATTGCCCGAATTGTGATTTTGTTTAGCCCGGTTTGTCAGCTTTTCACTCATGGTTTGTACATATGCATAGTTTTCTACTTGGTATTGTATGTAATATGTTTTATAGCAATACGCCTTTCCTTAAACTTTGTTATTTTAAATTTTATTTTCATAACACAGAAATCTGAAAATTTTACTCAAAAAGGCGAACATTGCCCATAATTACGATTACCGAAGATTATACTGAAATTTTTTTCGGAATTTTTTTCGTGCCATCTGGAAAATGCCCATTTTTAAAGCATTTTTGTGCCTGCATTTTTTATCTTAATACGTGTTTCGTAGCCCAAAATGAGATCAAATATATATATATATATATACCCTGTTTTCACCAGCTTTTACATCGTTTGGGTGCTTCAACAGTGCCTTAAGTATTTTTAATTTGAAAGAATGCTCTGTAAAATTTCCACGAAGGTCACAAAGTAAAAAAATTTCTCAGCTTATAGGGGGTTCTGCCCCCAGACCCCCTGACAATTTTTGCATTCCCCCTTCGAAATGTTTTCTGGCTACGCTAGTGCCCCTGCGTATCTATTTTTCATCTGCTATTCATAGTTTAACATTATAATTCAACGAGCACGTAAAATGAGACTAAGACTCTCTAATCTGATTTATAATCAGCTAAGAACGCATAAACTCTGCTTTTATTGCGTTTATAACGCGGAGAAGAGATTTTTGTAAATTTTTGTAAATTGTAAACAATTTTACATTCGTTAGTCATTATGTAGTTTTTAGACTTTTCAAGAGGTTTTTTACACTTTTTAGCACTAGACTTGTATTTTTAACACTTTAATACTAAAGTCTGACACAAAACTGTGTGTACAAAATCTGTAAGGCCTCCAGTGAACTAAATATACATCGTAACTCCATAAAACCATACATTTTCAGAATCCTTGCAACGAGACGAACATTTTTATAAAATTTAAAATTTTCTAAAATTTCAAAAATTTTAAAATATCGGTTTTTCGGGGAATTTTTTCGGACCGTTCAAGCTAAATAAGTTCAGCTGAAATAAGGAATATTGTTTAAAAAATCATTGCTGCCGCAATATAAATTGTAACAACAAAACCTTTATATCGTTGGATTCAGCTCTGCTTGAACTTTATGATTATGCTATTTTTACTCACTTTTGCTAAATTTGCTTCGCCGAAATTTTTGGCCAAAAGTGGTATTTTCGAAAAAATCGACTTTCAAAATCTGAAATACCACACAAATCAGGTGAAAGCGGAAGCCTAGGCGGTCCTGAAAATCTGATCGAAAAAATTTTCCGTTGAGCGAGTCACGAGTAATAACCAGTCAAAGCGGCAAAAAGCGGCAAACTTCAAAGAAAATGGAAAAACGAATTTTTGAAATAATATGCTTATTTCTCAACCGATGTTTTCGTTCTGGTGTCAATCGATGCGTCTTGGGAGGGGAAAATTTTTCTGAAAGAAAGAGCTGAATAGCTTGAACGGTCCGAAAAAATTCCCCGAAAAGCCGATATTTTAAAATTTTTGAAATTTTAGAAAATTTTAAATTTTATAAAAGTGTTCGTCTCGCTGCAAGGATTCCGAAAACGTATGGTTTTATGGGGTTATGACGTATATTTAGTTCACTGAAGGCCTTACAGATTTTGTACACACATTTTTGTGTCCGACTTTAGTTTTTCGGATATTAACGAATTACCAGTTTTGTAAAGATTTAACCTATTTTTAGCCTTCATATTTCCAAAAGTTTGACTGAGAATGCAAATAGTTACCGCACGATGGGCACCGAAAAACCCGATAAGTTCAAATATTTAGGAGAATTTTGCGAAACTGTTGAAAATTGTCCGAAAGTTTTTGAAATACATTTGAAAATACAAAAGTTCTAAAACATTTTTGAAACGGTCTAGGTAAGACATTAACATAGGGTCGGGTCCTGGGGGGGGCTTGTCACCAAAAAATTTCGAGGGGGCTTTGTACCTTGAACAAATATTTTCAGGGGGGCTCGTTCCTGAAGAAAAAATTTGTAAAATTTTTCGAAAAATTAATTTTATTAAACCAATTTTTTGTCAAAATTTGCAAAAAATCTTCAATTTTTGGAAAAAATTTCAAAATTTTGCCCAATTTTCCCGAAAACTTAAACATTTTATCTAAAAAATTTCGGCGAAACCGCAAATTTTTTGAAATTTTACTGTAAAAACTAATTTTCTCCGGCCGTTTTTGGTTCTTGGCCATGTTTTTGTTACCCCTTGTCCCCGACGGCAATAGGGCTTGTAGCTTGTCCAGGTTGGAAGGGCTTGGACTCCCCCCAGACCCCCCCGCGTTAACCTACGTATGGCCTAGATTTATATTTATAGCTTTAACATATATACTGTTTAACGCTTTAATTCATTAAAATTTGCCCTTTTTTAGCGCTCCAGAATCCGTTTAAAGCCATTGGTGTTATCGAAAAACAAAAAATACTGGAAAACCCGAAAATCTAGTTTTCCGCATTTTTCCGGAAAAACCCGGCCCAGATTTATGATTACTTTAATTACGTCGAGACAAGGGTCTAGTTGTCGGGCTTGGGACCAGCGCATCGCAGGTTTTAATTTCCTGGTACCCCAAAAAATGCTCCAGATTGACACTAATTTGATCAAAATTTAATAATACAAAACCTGGAAAATTGCCGCTGAAAACCTTGAAAAACCTGGAAAAACCTGGAAATTGAAATTGAAAAGTCCGCATGAACCCTGTTAATATGGGGGCTAGGTTCAAAAACAGAAGAGGACTAGGTTGTGATCGAATTACTATGGGCACAGCTTCGCCGAGCAACCCATATTCGCGGACTTTCACGCTTCGCCTTATTGATTGTCGCATACAGAGCGAACAATGTCGACTGTCAAGTCTAGTACGTAAAAAAATTAATTTAAACGTTCAAAAAAATCGTTGAAGATGTTGTTTACGTAGTCGATTAGACTAGCTAGGTTATACGTATATATACGTAAATTAACTTAAATTTCACTTAAACTTAAACTTAAATTTAAATTTCGTTGTGTTGGACTACGGCAAGCAACGAGAAAAGACCTACGTAAGGATATGCTGCCAAGGTTATTGGTTCAATCCGGGAGGAAACAGATCATCGTCGGAATGATTCGTTCAGTTATCCCTGGGGTTTTTCTAGGCAAAAATAAGTGGGGGGGACGAGTGGGGGGGCGCCCCCCCCCCCACTAGTGGGGGGGGGGGGGTCCAAAAGTGGGGAGGGGGAAATAAAATGGGCTACAAATGCCAAAAATACAGTATAAAAAGCCTGTTTCCTACATATACTGCTATAACTAAGCTTAAAAGTGCTCAAAAATTGTGTTTTAGCACCAAAATGGATCATTTTGACGAAAAAATTCCGGCAAGCCGAAAATTTTTAAAATTTTGACCAAAAATCCTAAAAATTTGGCATTTTCTGGGCACCTTAGGGTGTGAGGGGGGGGGAAGCCCAAAAAAGTGGGGAGGGGAACGAGTGGGGGGAGGGAAGAGGTCGAGTGGGGGGGAGACCCAAAAAGCGGGGGGCGCCCCCCCCCCCCCCCCCAGTAAAAAAACCCCAGTATCCTTGATATGTATATAAATTTCCGTAGAAATGAAAAATGCACAGTAACTATCAAGAGATTCTTATAGAAAAATTCGTCTTTGTCAAAGCTCGAATATCAGAGCTGTAAATTATTTGTGCACTATATATAAAGTATATAAATCGAAACATTGGTACGTATATGTATAATTTCGCAATCCGCGAATATGCGTTGTTCGGCGAAGCTGTGCCCATATTAATTCGCTCACAACCTAGTTCTCTTCTGTTTTTGAACCTAGCCCCCATATTAAACATTTTTAAGACTAGTCCTCTATTGATTTCGCAACCTCACACCATCACCCATATTACTTTTTCATGCTCCAGAGGGGCATTTTTATTACTTGTATATATATATATACT
>JASAND010029346.1:0-63293 GCA_030248195.1 Trissonchulus latispiculum | reverse complement strand
CTCTAATCTTTGTATTGCCCTTTGTATTGCCCCTACTATCCAGAGCCTACGAATCTTGAATAAGGAAAAGAAAGGCTTGTTTGAGAATGAAAGGAAAACGTGCAAAATTGACAAAAAGAAAGATGTAATTGTTTGTTTGTTTGTTTGTTTAATTGTGGCTGTTTGGTTGTCTAATTGTTTAATTGTGGTTAAGCTAATTCGGTAACTAATAATATTAACTAATTGTAAATTTTGATTGTGGTTAGTCTTGACTCAGCCCCCTGTTTGTGATTGTGGGCGTGCGTGGAAATTTCCTGTTTGTATCAGTCGTTTGGGTCGGTAACTGTGTTATCTGAAAATGGGAATTGGAAAATATTTGACAAACTACTTACCTGGGGAGTTTTTGGTCCCCAGGTAAGCCTCTTAGGAAACAATTTAGAGACGATAAGAAACGTTTTCTTTTCTAATCGGAGAAATTATGGCCGCTCGGAAAAGGACTTCCAACAGGACCGCAAAATCCTGACTGACAGTTTCAGTCAGGACAAAGAGTAATCTGCTGGGGTGACTGACTCAGCGATAGTTTTGTTTTTCCCAAGTCTTCAGTCTTGGGGTGGACTCGGTGCTGACAAGTTGTATCTTCAGGTCTGCATAAAGCAGTTTTGTACGGTCTCTTGATAGTTGGAAGTCAATATTGGCCTATTGAGCCGTGGTGTTTCGAGTCACTTGTCTATTTGAGGATTCATACCCGCTAATTTTGCAAACCCCGACTGTATTTTTCTAACCTGTATCGCATTTTATCCGATTTGTGCTTTATTACGATTCTCCTGTGTACCACTATTCCTGGATCTACCAGCTCAGAGTGTAAGTTTAAGGTTTAGAAGTGGGTTTTGAAATCGCCTGTCGAAACGTTCTAGCAACTTGAGTCTAACGATACCAAAGCTGACAAAATAGTACGTCATTACTTAATAATCTCATGATTATAATACTGTCGTGTCTACTGTATGCTCTGTAATCATTTCGTACTGAATTTGTTGTGTTATCTATTTTGGTTGATTCTTCCTTATTGTGAATTCTTGTGAATATTTCCATGCGTTAGTTGACTGTCTGCACAATACCTGCTTAAATTTAATAGAACGAAACTTTAGTCTTGACTCTCTTAGGGAATTGTTGTCTAGATTGGTAATAAGTGGATGAGCAAGTAAGGATTGAAGGGAAGTTAAGTTTGATCATATAATTGGGCGTTAATTACTCTCTAGTCGTGCAATTCAGTCCCAGTAGACTGTATCTACCTAGTCTAATTTAACGAATGTCACGAGCTAATACTTAATTTGAATCTGAAGAAGAGGCCGGGGCCCGAGAACATAACCTCAGCTACGGAATTTTGGATAGTTATTGCTGTAATAATTGGGCTAAACTGCGGGTTGGAGGCAAGAATCCCCTGGAACACTAAAAAGGGAATAAACCAGTGCCATTCTGATCTAGGCCTTGAGTAAAGTAGACCCTCAGCGCTAGCCTATTTTATTACATATATGGATTCTGCTGCTACATTATGCAAGTGCCAAGTAGTTATGTGTGTAGTGTGCTGACAGCTGACCGACTGTCTGACACATGAAGTTTACAGATTTTAACATCTGCGAAGATGTTTCCATCTTTTTTTTCTGTCTTTCTTCCTGCTTAAACGTTGTAGAAACGAGTTCACAGCATACATGTGCAGGAAAGGGAGGTTTGGGAGCGTGAACGCCGACAAACCGGATTTTCCGGTTTTTGGCCAAGAACCGGAAAAACCCGGATTCTGGGGGGAGCTTCTGGTCTGGAAGGGTGAAATACCCCGAGCTCCACCCTTCCAAGCACATGCATGGCTCACAGATACAAGAATAATATGCTCGCAGCAGGTCTATTGTGATTCATAGGTAACAATTTGTGGTAACCTAATTCTGCGCTAACCACAACCGGTTTTGCACAAAACTCTTGCTTGTTTTTGTTAATATTATTCTTTGCTAGTATTATTATTATTTTCTTGATGTTTCGTTTCATATGTCAGTTATTAGTTGAAAAACTACTGCATCATTGTATAGCGCAACTATACGTTTCTATAAACGGCAAAATGCACTGTTTAAATATAGGTACCTATTGGTTTGGCTGTCAATAGCTATGAAAAATGAGCCTATGACAAATAGTGTTTTTTATGCAACGCATTTTAATAGGCCCTATTGCCTATTTACTTATGAAAATTGTTTTTGTGCAACGGGGCCCCTGGATTGATTATTTCTGATCTATGAACAATTAAGTGAAGCGAGCAAAAAGAGAGACTTAAAATGTAAAACTTGATGACTTAATGCTGAGCTTATGTCTTAAAGGGGGGGGGCCCGCCAGCCAACCTCTTCCCTCCCAAGCACACGAATGGTAGTTCCTACTATGCTGTTGCGCAAACAGAGAATGTTTCGGTAGTTTGACAGATGGAGATGTTTGCTCACTTTTCAAACGGGGCAGAATAGCGAATTTTCCAGGAAACAGAACCCCGATACCTACTAAATGTTATAGAGTCAAGCTGACTATGGCGTAATCTTAATCTTAATCGTGCATTTCTGTGTACATAATGGGAAATTCTTGCTGTGAATAAATAATAACTGTGATTAATAGTGGCATATGTGGACAACTGTTTTCTTTTATATTTTCACTATGGCAAGAAATATGTAACATGTAAGTATGTAAGGAAAGAAATATAAAGGACAAAAAGCAGTCAAGGTGATTAAAATCTAATAATACGCCTGAAAACACCCTTAATTTTAACTCTACTCTACCCGACCCTTGCAACTCATTCCACTAAAATCTAGGAGTTTCAAAGGTTTGATTGAGTTGTCAGTTTGAAGCTACAATGACTGCAATGTTAGAGCTAAGGATAAAAGATTGCATTCCTGCAACAGCAATAAAATAGCACTAAATGGGATAATTAAAAAGAAATTGAGAAACATTATTGCAATTTATTACAGCGGCTGTAAGCTCTTTCTCTATGTAACTTTTAAAAAAGGTTATTTTTGTCAAAAAAAAGCCGGCAAGAAAGCGATTCTAAAGTTTCCAAAAATAAAAATGTTGGCACCTACGGGAGATTTGATCGCACGGCTAGGCTATACTACTGCTTTCACAATTAGGAAATTCTTCTGAAGACCGGCGACAATTTCAACTTTTTCCAATTTCGATGAAATGTTTTTGATTTTTTAAGTTTTCACTACCGATTTTAAGCACTAGTAATTTTTAGCATACAAGGGTACTATTCTGAAGGAGGCTACTCCGACTTCGACGACGGGTCACCCCTGAAAAATTACAAACATTTTAGTGGGTCTATCCCAAGTTAGCAAACATTGGAAATGTTTTCCATGTTTGGCTGAAAATTACATAGTGAAGGTATATGAAGATTTTCGGTGTTTTTAAATTTATTTGAAAAAACTCGCTAAAATGTTTTGAAAATTGCACAATTTATATACAAGTGAAAACTCGCCGAAGTGTCTATCCGTTTCTTCTTCAGACGAGGGACTACCCTTTTTGTTTCAACCTGAAGGGGTGTACTGGTTGGCCCTGTGGTGTAGTTGGTTAGCATGTCTGCTCCTGAGTCAGAAGGGCCGTGGTTCAAAACCCGGCTGGGCCAATTCTTTACTTACAAGGGGGAGTGAAAAGCTAAAGTTCCCTCTTCCCTTCTCTCTTTTAGGTCCTGGTTTTGTGGGTACGAGGGTGCCTGACGCCTCCCGTCTTGGGCTTGTACTTGGTTTTTTCTTGGTCCACCAGCCCTGGTAGAAGCTCTACAAAGCTGCGGTTCCCACTTGGGACAGACAGTGATTACTTTATTTTCTAAATGAGGTCACTCACAGCAGTGGGAGGCGAAAAAGCTTTTCATATGAATGAAAAGTGACCCGAAACTAAAAGTTTACAAAAATATTTAACATTAAATCTAATTTTGCGGAACTCCTAAAGCTATTAAAATAGAGACAACTTTTCTGAAAGTTCTGAAGAAAGAAGAAAAGAAAGAAAGAAAGAAAGAAAGTTCTGAAGAACTTGGAATCTCAGACTTTAAGTCAATTTAAAGGACAAGGATTAAAAGATCACACTAATTGTCGGTAATATGGACTTCAAAGGATAATAACTTAACTGGTTTCGTAATCCCTCTCCGTTTTCTGATCAATGAATGACGCTCCTTGAATTTTATCCAAATTTCGCTCAAAGAAGGATTACCTCACTCACAGTCAAATAGAAAATACTTTAAAACCAGAAGCGTAAAATTAAAATTGTAAAAGATAATTAAATTAGAGTTTGCATGTAACATCTCATATATTTCCTAGGTTCTACGTTTGGTAGCTACGGACCTTACTAAGGAATTATCAATCAAAAGCTCTTCGAATAACAACTTTTATCACAGATATTTGCGCATGTGTAGATATGTATCGGCTAGCAAAGATTGCCTATCAAAACGGGTGCTGTCGACGACGAACCTAAAAGTTTTGGTGAAATTTGATTACTTTTGTCGAAAACTAAAGTAGATTTCACAATATTTTAATTAGATTTCACCTAAAATAGAATCACGCAATAGTTTCGATTGCAGAGACTGTTTGGTTAGCGACATTCTTTAAGTTTAAATTTCTGGACATCCTTAAACTGTTAAAAATTTGATGTCTACATTTAGCAAACCTCGATGCAAACTTAAGTTCAGAATGTTTTAGCAGTAAAAACTGGCAGTTTTAAGCATCGAAAATCCTCAGAAACAGAAAACTGTGGTCAGATAAGTGCCTTAATCTACACAGTTGTGAAAGCAGCTTAAAGGGTTTCTATTCCACATTTATTTTAAAGCAGATTCTGTGTTAGGTCTGACAGCTAGCTACATATCAGGGACAACTTCAAGAGCAAGTTTTTTTGTTTCATTCTTAAACGGCGACAGTGACTGAGACAAAATGAGAAAAGGCTAGAAACCTAACTAATCAAGTGATACGCGTGAGGTCGAAGGTTCGATTTTCACTGAGAATTATATTTTATTTTTCAAAAATGTAACACTGCCTCTATGAGGATCGTGCTACACAATCAATCGGGAGCTAAGTTTAATTAAATATTGTTGGTGCTCTGCTATTAAACTGGGCTATGTGCAAATGAATCAATTATCAATATTTGAAACAATATCTACTATGTATTAAAGTATATGTCTATGGAAACCGTAAAAATTGATGGAAACACTAGAGAACAGTTTAGAAGACGACAAAAAGACACAAAAAGTTTACACAAAAATCTTTCAATCGAAAAAAACAAATCGAAAAAAATTTTCAAACTTTCAATTAATAATGCCAGATTTTACTTTAAGCCAAATCCAGTCATAAGCTACTGTACTGCTGTATATTTAATACAGAGTGAACAAAACAGAACGTGTTAATTCAAACCTCATTTTAACCGGTATCAGATTTAGCATTTTTGAAATGGTAAATGCTTAAAGCTACACTTAAGAGTAAGCCACAAATACAGCTGAATGGATATCAAAGAAAGAACCCTATCTAGATTTTAACACAACAAAAATGCCTATAGCTGAGCCTATTCTGTCTTGAAAACCCTTGAGAAATTTCACACAAATCTGATCATTTTGGATCTAATCTAATTTAGTGTCTAATTGTTCGTATTATTGTTGCACTGTAAAATCATAGAAGATAAAAAATCATAGATTCTGGAACTCTGAGTACTTGATTTATTATAGAAACTTTTTGTGCTGCTAAACACTTGTCGCCGCCATGGATTGTCAATAACTAATTTATTTGTAATATAAGGATCTTAGATTTTGCTTTATTACATAAAACTGTGAATATAGTTAAAATAAATAAATAATCAAAGCAAATTAATAAGGCTAGGCAGAGAAGGTATATTATAAATTTATTTGTTGCTAACTGCGTTTGTTGAATCGTAATAAAATTGTTTGAATCAGTGATGGAACCGGGTCACTTAGGCTTGACCCGGTGACCCGGTTGAGCCCTGACCCGGTGACCCGGTGACCCGGTTTTCCAGAAAATTCCAAAATCTGCAAAAAATTTTGATTTTGCCCAAGAACGCTAAATTTTTGGCTTCCATGTTCAATCACCACCTCGAAAAGAATAACTATGACATACATCTATTTGCTCTAGGTTTTTTAAATGCATTTGATGGTAGCTCTAGCATTTTCTAAATTTATGCAGATTTTAATTGCAAAACCAATATATAATTTTGCAGGGTCTAATATGAGTACTTGTCCAAATACACGGAATACTTTAAAAATTTGGTTTTCATTATGGATTGCGTTAAATTAAATTAAATTGTTCACATATATACCTTCAACGTTTACCTTGGTTGCGAAAATAATCTGCAAACCATATTTTACTGAATAGAGTTATGTTTAATATTAAGCATAATATACTTATAAAGCTAAAGCTAAAAAGCTAGACAATACATAATTTGCCAGAGACAGATAGATTCAAATAACATCAAGCTGCGAAAATGCTCGACTAAAATATAGAAAAAGCCAATTAATATTGGACATTGAACAAAAATCTAAGCTAAAATTTTAGCTTGGTAAGCCAAAAATTTCTAAGATTTGGGGTAAATTTCGGAAACCGGGTCAAGATCGGGTCGAAGCTCTTGACCCGGTGACCCGGTGACCCGGTCCAAAAAGTGACCCGAACTGACCCGGTGACCCGGTGACCCGGTTCCATCTCTGGTTTGAATAGCAATCATAATACCATTAAATGATACATGTGGTATATTTGAAATACGTTTTGCCGAAGTTTCAGCCAAATTTGAACTACTGGTGCAAAGAAGCTACAGTGTACGGCTGTGCGATAACTCTCGATACAGCAGCTCTAGCTCAACTCGGAACATAAATACAAGTAAAAGCCAACAATCAAAATACAAGCTAAAAACAACTAATCAAATATTGCGGTCAATATTTTACACAAATTTTCATTCAGTTTCTACTATCCAGGCAGCGCATCTATTTGGAGTTCATTTTTGTCTTAAGAGTTTCACAATTCGAAACATCCATCTTTGCCGCTGCTTCCTTGGCCTCCGTTTCAAAGCATCGCTGCTGCTTATCGGTGACTACGTCTTTGCTGCATCTACAGAAGAAGAACACATCACACTCTATGTTTATATCTTCGAAATATAACCGGTGCTACTACGAATTAGTTTATTACTGCGGCAGCTGCTATTCATGCTGAGATTTTCCGTCAGGGTCATTATAGGACTAATTAATTACTTAATTAGGACTTGATTAGGACTATCATAAGTATGTTCTTATTTCTTTGAACACCACCTTTCCATAGCTAAAGGCGTTCAACGAGCACCTAAGTGTTCAGCTAACTTACGTTGACTGTCCCAACCGTCATCTACCCATCCAGGTGTCTTTTACGATTTTACCGATTTACCGATGTTTATACATTGTCTTCTGAAACTTATTTAACTAAAGCGTAGGTGTTGCTGCGTACTTGTGAAGAGATTGACATTTGGTATAAGCGGACTCGCATCCTTTCAAACTTTCTTCCAAACTCGTCCCTTGGAAAGCGCTGAGACTGTCTAATCCGACCGGGAGGACATTTCCACATCTGAAATAGTATAGAGTCGTGCAAGGCAAATATTATATACACATACAAACACATACTAGCCACACCAGTGATCCTTCATATTTCAATTTCTATAAAAGAACACTACGTTAGAAGCTAGGACGTTCGACTTAAATGCATTGCGAAGCGGTGCTGTGATCCGCTGTAGTTTCCTCTCGTCATTTTCGGAAGGAGTAGCCAACAGCCAATCAGTAAATAGGCTCTTTCAATAGTCAATAAACTTTTTTGTTTGGCGAAGGTTAGTGTTCACAAACAGTTTTCTATCTTCCCTAGGAGCCAATATATGAGTATATACTTAATAATTATGCAAAATGATAAGTGTACCAAATAATAATAATAATAATAATAATAATAATAATAATAATAATAATAATAATAATAATAATAATAATAATAATAATAATAATAATAATAATAATAATAATAATAATAATAATAATAACAATAATAATAATAATAATAATAATAATAACAAGAAAGCTTAATTAGGACTATCATAAGTATGCTCTTATTTTTTGAACACCACCTTTCCATGGGTAAAGGCGTTCAACGAGCACCTAAGTGTTCAGCTAACTTACGTCGACTGTCCCAACCGTCGTAAACAGTCACGGGAAGTCTTGAAGAACTCCATGTGAACTCTTCTGGTTTGTGCTATACACTTGTTGGCAACTGGAACTAGCTTTCGGTCAGTGTCTCGAGCTGACTTCCTGAAGCCAATGTAGCCCCTGAAAGCAAACATGAACGAGGTGCGAAAATTCTCACTGCAATAATGAAATAATGAAAAGTAGTGTAACAATGTAATGTAATTTGTAATAATGCAAGGTAATTATATTTTCGTCGCTGTTCAGTTTAATTGTCAGCTAAGGACTAAGTTTCTTTAAATGAAATTTTAAACCAAAACTGGTGGTGCATCTGTTTACGAGTCTGACGAAGCAAAACTCTCTGTAAGCAATGGCTTCGTCATTCGTTATGTAACTCTTTCAAGCAATTCCTCTCCAGACATGTGCAGGAGGGGAAATTCGAGGGGGGGGGGTGAGCCGGCAGCCGTTTGCCCAAAAAACCTGAAAAATCCGGATTCTGGGAGGGTGAGCTCCAGGTCTGGGGGTGGGGGTGAAAACCCGCCCAACCCCCCCAAGCACATGTATGTTCCCCTCCATAGTAACTTGTCGATAGCAACATCAGCGCAAATGATGACCTATTCGGATTTCCAACGGCGAAAATTCATGAGCATGCAAACAAGAAATCTAGTTCTTCAACAATGTTTCGAATCCAGTTGTTGGGACATCAACCAACAAGCATTCGTTAATCTTGAGATATTGGGCTCGGTAAAGTGCAAGAGGATAACTGGTGGAGATATATGAAGGATATTTCAGCTTTTTTTCTTCTTCTGAGCACGACATCTATACCTTGAGTAGGGAAAATTTGCGCGTATTTCGGCATAGGTTACCGATAAGTGTCGAACGCAGCACGTTATCTTGCAGGGAAATCTGTAGCGAGCAACGTTTGGTCGCACACTCTCTGTTTCTATACAACAGCTGCTGGAGTCTAGTTTCACTCTGTAATGTTCCCAAGTAATTACTTTTTTCACAAACTAGACCACCGGGAGGGGGGGGGTTCAGAAAGGCTGTGTGTCTCACCCAGGTACAATGTAGTTTCGCTGAGGCACAAAATGGTCTCACAGAGGCACAAAATTGAAGATTGAACTTCAAGTCTTTCTGAGGCACAATCAGTCTCACTGAGGCACAATTAGTCTCACCCAGGCACAATTAGTTTCACCCAGGCACAAGAGGATTCTCCTTTCTGAAATTTGTGTTAATATATACTCTTAAGCAAATCATTACATCCATACACTAGAGCTGTCGTTTGTTGCTGCAGTTTTAATTATCATTTTTATTTTTCTAAAATTCAGAAGGAATGTATTGGAATCTGAAGTCTAAATAGATGTGAACACAAATTTGAATTAAAGTAGGAATTTAGAATCGGAAACCTTTTCCTTGTTTTTTGTTTTTGTGGTTTGGAAAAAAGACGTTTCAGAAATTTGTTTAAATTTTCTCACAAACTAAAAATATATATATGGTTTTGGAATGTATAAGAACCAAAGAATACACCAGTCGCTTTGCGAGACTTGTGCCTGGGTGAGACTCACTGTGCCTGAGTGAGACTAATTGTGCCTCAGTGAGACTTGTGCCTGGGTGAGACTACACCGTATTGATAGGCGGCCGATACTCATGATTTGTTTGCTGCAATTGGCTGAGAGTAAGTATTTAACCGACACAGCGTCTACCGGGGCTGAGTCTAGATTGATTTTGGTATTGTCCTGTTTACTCCATTTTGACACGCAAACGCTGCCTTGCTTTACGCTCAAGTGCATTCGCTCACACAGAAGGCGGTTTATCTTCAGTAGTCAGAATTTAATAATGTCAGAATTTCATTAGTCAGAAACTAACTTTTCAAACTTTCATTAGTCAGAATTTCATTAAGGGGGGGGGGGTCGCCGGGTACCAAATTTTATAGTCACCGATTTCGCTCATTTTCGGGTGAATATACCCCCATATGTATCCAAAAACAAGACACATTTTTAGAGTCCAGGGTCAATCCAGTTAAGAGATATTGCAGTTCAAATCCCTACAATTTAGTATTTACGCCACTATGCCTCGCTAAGGGCTTCGAAGACGTGTACACATGGGATGACAAAAGACTACGGTATGGTCAATACATCAAATTGAAGCCTCTATCTTGGGCTATTTATTGCTGTGCAAATGACAATGATAGGTCAAGCAACGAGCGAGAAACGGTGATTGAACCATTAGATCAAGCTCCTTCCGACTGTTATTTACTTCAAACTTTAATGCGGCTTAACTTTCTCATACTGCTTTGTAGAGACTTGGTGCAAGAAGACAAAATGTTCAGGACATCGAGAGCTTCAATTTGATATAAAATTTGGCTGTATTTGGAAAATTTGAAAATTTGGGATTTTTTACTCTAGGCCTCCGTCATCGGACTAAGGCATGCATCCACAGTTAAACACCAGCAATTGCAGTTAAATTTAGCGCACATCTTCCTTTCATATGTGCAAACTGGCATACTGAATTTGGTTGGAATAGCTCGGCTTTCACCCGACTTATGAACCATTATATCCAAAAAATTGAGAAAATGACGTATTTTGAGGCAAAACGACAACGCGGTAACCAAAAGTATGAACTATTCACAAGTAGCAGCATGGATTTTGCGTATGGAAATTGAACCTCTATTTGTGTAGCGTGTTAATATCTATACGCGAAATCTGTGCAGTAAACGGTTAGTTCAGGCCACGACGAAACATTTCTTTGGTGACGTTTTTGTAAGTCAAATTTGTGCAAAAACCGGCTTCACTCAACTTTGAAAATTTTTAGAAAATCGCTGAGCTAACACAAAAATACCTCATATAGATATTAACACGCTACATAGTCCAGATTAACATTTTGCCCAGCTATAGCTCGTTTACTCTTGCACAGCGTTCAAACTTTTGGTTACCGCGAAATTTTCCTAACTTTTTCATTTTTCTATGTTTAACACATGTCGGGGACACCTTTGGAGGACTATTGTGAATGATAGGGAAAGTTTTGCAACAAACGCAACTGTCTTGTTTTGGGGACCCATGGGGACTACAAAATATGTGAAAATGAGAAAAATCGGAGATGGTCGAAAATTCGCGACCCCCCCCTTAAGTCAGAATTTAGGTTCTTGAAACAATATAAGTTGAACTTTCATTTGTCAGAATTTCATAAGTCAGAATTTCATTAGTCAGAATTTCATAGTCAGAATTTCGTTTGTCAGAATGTTGCAGAAAAACACAGTTCTTCCTGGCGCAAAGTGTAACAAGATGGCTGATCTTGATAATTTCATAAAATGATTTCTAGTCGACACAAATATGTGTCTAGGCTCTACCACCAGCAACGAGCAAACTTTCTTTTCAAAAGGGTTCCCCAACAACTGGATTGGTTCCGCGTACACCTTCCTACATTTTACAGACAGGGAATGGCGTTGGGCTGTTTCGTTTGAATTCTAAAAGAATCAGAAGGGCGAAGAGTAGGTACGTAATAACTGTTGGATTTGGATGATATGGCACAAATCATCAATGGTCTTTTTGAGGAAGAGTTAAGAGCTACAAAAGAGTTGAATTTAGCTATGCTCTAAAACTACTTTCTCCTACTTTATCGGGAAAGGTCCTAAGACTGCAGCATCGTGCAAGATTTTGAAGAAACAAGAAAAATAAAAACGAAATTCTGACTAATGAAATTCTGACTTAATATGAAATTCCAGAGTTGGTCGCGGGCCGCGGGTACCCGGCCAGTAGTATGAAATTAGAAATTCTGACAAATGAAAGTTCAACTTATTTCAAAATTTAAATTCTGACTAACGAAATTCTGACTAATGAAATTCTGACTAATACGATTCTGACTGATGAAAGTAGACGACAGAAGGCGGCGGTTGGGTGCTCAAAATCAACGTTCAGCTTTTTAATAGGCATATGACCAACAGGATAAGCAAATTTGAAGAAATTAATAATTTACTTTCCGTCAAAAAACCATAATACATAAATGAATAAATGTCAAACACTTACTTATTTAAACATTTTCTCGATTCTCTCATTAAACAGTTAGAGAATAGAAAAGGTTTGGGAGCCGCCGCATTTGCTTCTTCCTAAACACGGTTTGATGTTTTACTAAATGTCTACTACCAACCAGGAAAATGACGAAAGTAGAATAGACAACAATTAATCAACCGTAGGTAATAAGTTGGGTTGACCTTGATTTATGTAACCCGTCACACCAGATTTCACCAGTTTGTTCACTTTTATCCATGTTATCACAACACTAATAAAAATTGGTGAAATCTAGAAAGTAGCTCCTTGTTGGATTTGAAAAAGTTGAAATACATAAATAATAAATAGAGATTAAAGAAGAATAGAATACAGATATTTTACTAACTTGGTAACAGTGTGCACGGGCACGGGCACAAAAAGGATTTGTAACGATGTCTTGGTGTATCCTTTAATCTTTGCATAGTCAGTCAAAACAAAATTTATTAATTATTTATTGCTGCAAGTAGTTTTAATTAGTTTTAATCTAAAGTTTGCCATCTTTCTATTTCAGGAATGCTTGCATGCATTTTTCGAGATGCATTGCTACAGATAAAATATGTTCACGTTCAACGTGTGAATTCTTACCAAATAAAGAAAGAACGTGAGCAAAAACAGTGAAACGAAATACATAACTGCCGGCAGATGTTGTTAGCTCAAAGGTGACGACTGAAATATCAAACTGTGAATTAATAATCTGTGCTGGAGATAAAATAATAGATAGATGAGGTTTTTCTACTGTGGAACGAGTTTGTTATAAATTAATACCAGTATAGTTAACTACTGAGCACATAAACACCGCTGGTCCCGACAAACGGATTGGATCCGAATTTCTCCAGTGCGAAGCAACGGGATCTACCAGATGGAGAACAGCGAGGCAAAGCGATTCAAAATGTCTAAAAAACCTATAGCTTTAAGGAACTTTGAAATATGGTTATTTCACCTGCTTTAAGACAAATACTGCAAATATCACAAACGCTGTTAAAATAACATAAATATCAACGTGGTATTGAGTTTACTACATTAAGTTCTGAATATTCTACAGAATTTACGTAAACTGTGGTATTTTGGCTTTTTTGGACTGGCTTCCAGTTCCAGGCAAAAACTATTGCTTGAAGTACACACTCAAAATTTGCGTCCTAATTATAAGGGTGAAAAGAGACAGGATTAATGGCAAAAAAATCAAAAATAAAATATTGTTTTTGCGTAAAGTCAGAGTTGAAGTGGCACTCTGGCAGAGCAGCTATAGATACTAGACTCCGGGAGCAAGGACTGTCATAAAATGTTACCCGATTCCAACCTAAGCTACGTTGCATTACTCATCAATAATAATAATAATAATAATAATAATAATAATTATATTGTTGTATTATCTATATATATATATATGATATTGTGATAACCATAATATTAATAATTAATAATCACGTTCCATTGCATTGCAGCTCAGCAAGAAGCTTACGGTACTGCTCGTTGGAAGTGGGTCGCGGTACCCGCGGGGGTAGACTTTCAGGTCAGTAGTTTCGCGCGGGTCAAAGCGCGCCAACTGTCTCTTTTATTAGCGCCCATTTTACACTAAATTTTAATCTAATTTGCAATTTGCAAAATTTTCAATTTTTTTGTTAAGTTTGACTATGTTTTGTACTTGATAATAATGCTTTTACAATCGAATGATTGCTATTTCAGTTTACATTCCCTTTGTGCGAGAAAAGCTGACTACAGCATGCAAAACTAGCTTTTTTCAGAAAGAGTGCGAATTTTCCAGTAAATAATTATATAATGTCAAGTTGACAAAGTTCGATGAGTTATGATCATTCCTAGTTTTGTTTGTAGGAATAAAGCGATATGATATAACCGTTAAAATAAAATCGTAGTTAACTTCCTTATCGACGTTTGGAGACGATATAATTATATAAAGAAACTCCTGCGGTAATTCCCACGCAACAGCAAGGAGCCTTCACAAAAATATCCGGAATCAATTCGTTTTGTTAATCTGCATTATTTGCTTTGAAATGCGCATTAGTCTCCTTTTTCTACAATTTTTGTTGAACATTCAGCAGACTTTTTTGACAGTTACATTACATCACTAAGAAGGTAATGGCTGACAGACAAACGCTGACAGACAAACAAAGACAAGAGTTGTTCAGTCTAAAGTCTAGTTGAGCAGCTACTCAGCTGTTTTTATGGGAATAAAAAATTGAAACTTTTGTATTAAAGCCGACTTTCCGGTCTGCTTTTTTCGCCACCAATACGCTTTCAGGCTGTCTCATTTTCAAATTTTTGGATATGCGCAGCGCATTGACAAAACGCAGTAAACTTCTATAATTTTGAGAAGCTTTTTAAAAAATAAACCAGAAATAGAAACCAGAAATAAAACCAGAAATAAACCAGAAATAAACCAAAATGAACTTTTGTGAAATTGCTCGTCATCTTCAACACTTTAGCTAATTACTGATTCTACTAGCCGATCGATGTCCCAGTTCATCTACACGTTTGCGATAGATGAAAACATGCTAACATGCTCAAGAAAGCTAGTGCTTTGAACTTTGAAATTTATGTTTGAAGCTTCTAACACTTCGCAACTTATACAGACAAATAAAGCGACAATTTGGCTCGATACTTGCTATAGAGTACTTAGCTACACGGATCAAATTAAAGAAGTGAATCAAGTGGGTTGACCATTTCTCAGTGGGTCGCGAGTGGATACCCGCGGGTCACGAATTGCAAGCCACTTTCAACTCTCACTTGTCATTTATCACTGTGACATTATATCAATTTTAAAAATATTTCGATCACGATTTCGATGAAGTGGACGAACCTTCGGTCTCATCACAATCACATTGCAACTGCAATTATTCAAGCTGTGTACCGGGCTGTAAACAATGTTGCTTCTGTCACTCCAATAATATAATTATGAACTTATGAAATTGTTGAATTTAGGATTTTACAGCAAGTTTTACTGTATTGGTTACAATATAATTAGTGACTAATCAGGCAGTCGTTAGTGAGTAATTAGCTACACCTACAAGTTAAAGGTAAGAGCGAAATCAGAAAAATTCCCTGGTATTTTTCAGTACACAAGCAAGTTTACTGTGATATCAAATGAAACGCTGAATGAAGAATGGAAGAATTGTTATGCTGATTATCTGAATGATTGTATAACAAAACTATTACATTTAGCTGCTCACACTAGGCAAACAAAACTATTGTACAGAAATTGTTACTATCATTCATTTTAGGAAAATAAAGTTTCCAGCATTTTTAAATTGCAGATTCTTCTCTCCAACGCTGAGCAGGATGTAGAACACAGTACAAATCTTGATCAGAGTGTTCCAAAAACTTTTGGGGTTCAATAGGTGACTGCAATTTTCTTTCAGAAATAACACCGTTTCTGTGTTCGCAGACGGGATTTGAGGATTTACGACTTCGCGCTAAGCTAAATCTCCTTCTTTTACGTCCATTTGATTGCTTTCTAGGTTTCTCATTTGAACCAGAAAATAGCATCTGACAGAAAAATACAATCAGTTGCAGAATAGTGAGAATTGAACCTCCAACCCAGAGTCCAATTTGTCCACCTGAAAACAAACACGAACGGAAATTATTGTCCCTATTATGTTTTACATAATTTACATAAATTTTTCGGATGCGACATTGTATTTTCCTCTGATTGGTACCACCACAGATCATCTGCTGTATATTGTTAGTAGACATCAAAGTGGTGTCACTGATGCCAGCCCTTGCATGGAAGCTGCAGAAACTATCTGGCTACGTATTAACGATTATTATTATTTTCTGCAGCAGAACACAACTGAACAGCTTAAAACACCTGGTATGAAGTTCTGTATTAAGTATTAAGTGTCTAGTATTAGGTTCTGTCAACCTAAAACCGATTTAGCAGCTTCTCGCTCCATCCGCCTGTTTCTCCGGATATAACAATTTCCCACTTACCAAGATTTGCTATAAATGTGTCAGTGGTCATAGACGGATGATGTCTGATTACTGTATATTCCAGATTTTCATAGAATACTTCCAATATTATAGAATTGTTATAACGCCTTAGTTCCTCTTCAGAGTGCACGAAATGTGTTATTGTCCGACCCGGAAACTTTGCGTAGGAAATACTGGTTGTATATTGCCAATACGTACAATTTGATTTGCAGCTGGTCCTACAGTCCTTAAAGTGGTTGGGATGCTTTTCCCAGAACAGTTTTGTTTCAGCAAACAGACAGTCATATAGTTTGTTCGGCGTGCAGCGTGGATAGCGAGGAAACGTGAGTCCAGGATGAGAGCAATTACACTCTTTGGAGACAACTTCAAATAGGCAACTTTCAAAACAGCTAATTCGAGAATAGTTGGGATCTGGATAAGTGCCACAATAATATCGTGGCGGATCGTTCATAAAAATATAATTCGTGGTTCGCAGCGGCATTAAAGCATGAACGCCGACTGGCAGAAAGTAAATATCGTAGTCTCGATCAAGCTTTACCATAATTCCATCATTATGCAAATTATTTCGTGAGGGATAGAATAAGTCAAAGGGTATGCTTATCATTAGAGTTAGGCCGAAGCTATAGCCGGCAACATTTTGTACTTGACCTCGAAATCTGTAGCACTTCCCACTCCAGGTCATAAATTCTTCCACTTGCTGACAGCAAGGAATTGGTTCAGAGGTCATCAAGCATTTATTCAGAATTGCGTCACAGTTGATACTCGCCTTACTGAGGAACTGCTCGAAAGAAACATTTTCGCTAGTGAGAAACTGATCCAATTGTTCTGAAAGATTTCGATAGCTGGGCAACAAGTTAGGATGAACTGTCGAGAATTCGTACAGGGAAGGTCCCGTTCCAAATGCACTCTGCATGAAGTCAGCCAGGTCTGTGTCAACGTTCATCCATTGCATAAAGGTGGCATTAAACCGGTTAAAGGGACAAATGGACACATCGGGTAATTTTAGCGAATCCGCTTCCTTTACAGTATAGGATACAACAACCGGAGACAGTACGTACTCACTAAGAATTTGAGAACATTCATAAACGGCTACTCCTAGGGCGGAGAAGAAAGCTATGATCCAAAATCCTTTGATCAGATTGTTTGATGCTTGGAAGACGTCGGGTAGTCCGTGGAGGTGGCATCGTTGCATGTAACTGCGCAGTCGTTCCTTTTTGCTCAACCGTTTGCCAGGACTGTCGAACATTTTTGATCCATAAAATCCTGAAACATTACAATCAAAGTTTTATAAATTAAACTGAGATTGGAGATTGAGATCGTGCCTCGATCTGACAGATACGCTGGCTGCTGGAACTGCGCCCAATTGATTACAGGTCCAGCAATACCTTTCTTGTGATGAGTTTCACTAGTTTTAACTATTGCTACTCGCTAAGTCTAAAACCCAGATATGCAACAAAAGTAGTGGTAGCAATAATGACACCAGGCCAGAAATTACGTACTCAAACAATGCATAAATCTATTTAAAGTCCGTAGAGCGGTACTGGCTAGACACAGATGCTAATAGTAAATTATCAAATACTGCTGAACAGTTATGTATTCAAATTTGTTTTTCAAATTTGTTTTCAAATTTGTTCAGACCTGAGGTGGTCGCGCAACTCGCATTTGAGCGACCGTTTAGCCAGTCCTTTGCTACCCCACAATCATGCTTGCACCAGAACACCGAACTGGATGAAGTTCAGTCAGGAGAAGAATTGACTTGTTCAATGAACATAGCCCTTGAACAAACAGGAGAGCCTGTTCGCAGCAGGTTTATTGTCTCTTCTTATTCTTCTCTCCGGGCGCGTCAATGGCCAATGGTCTTCCCATTATATGCGTTTCTTTGCTTCTCCCCATCAGTCATAGCTAGTATGACTCTTGCTACGTCTCCTGGAAGCTGTCACCACAATGGGAAGCTGGAGCAGACACCATCTTGGCCTTTCGGCTCCGGTAGTAAGACATCAATTAACTGTTCATGCGTGAAGCAGAGCACAACGTCTTTCGACGTTCCGACCTTACGACTCTAGCGTAGATGGGGTGGATCAGAAGCAAACCCGTATGTGTGTCCATTTCGAGTACGTGACTCGTTTGCACCCAACACTCCCTCGCAGGAGGTAGGCGGAACACATTGTAAGAAGCTGGTAGATCCCAAGGGGGGGTACCTTCCACCGGGAACTTCGCGCCCTACTCTTGACGATAAAGTGGATTAAGGGTTCTTCAGCGTGCACAACCCCCAGCCAGGAAGCACACGGGCCCACCAATTTAACGCCTCATCCGACCGGCGGAGCAGTGGCCTAAGTTTCTTGCTCAAGGAAACAATGCAACGTCATTATGGTTAAGGCGGGAATCGAACCTCGGACTTTTGGATCCGAAATCCGGCGTCTTTCGGCTAGACGGCCACAGCAGGTTTATTGTTTGCAGCAACAATTAGCGGTTCCAGAAGATTCTGCACAATAGCCTCAAGCGTTCAATTTCTGTTTTATCACAAGTTGCAGATTATTGTAACGCTGTAATCTCTTCTGTGGAAATTCCTTGTTAGCAGACGGGATGAAAATTCATTAACAATATAAATTGTGTCTAGTCTAAGTCTAAGAACCAAGTATAAGAACACAAGCCGATTGTGGATATACGTGTTTTGTCATTATGCTTTGAGCAATTTCGACATTCAAAATTTGAACATAATTTGCAGGTATCACTCCAAATAATTGATGAGTTGGAAGCTTCCGTCAAACTATTTGAGACTAGCTTGCCTTGAAGTATCTGTCAGTGTCTAGGAGAAGGATTCCTGATAACTACTACAAGTCTAAAATATTTGAAATAAAACTCATTGCTACAAACTGTAAACCTGCAGTTTACAAATAGTCTCTTTAAAGTTTACATAGCAGAAGTAACTAGTTTCACCAATTTAAGGTGGTGATTCCTTTTGGACACATCTACCTTGAACCGTTATTCCCCATTCATTACTTGGAACTAAGAAGCCGTTTCTTAATCAAAATGGAGCTTAACAGTTTCTCTTTTTGATGAACACAATGAAACTAATTTAGAATTTTGAAAAAATTTAACGGATTTTTGAAGAAGTGCAATTTTCAGATCTTTTGCAGATTGAAGTAAATTTTTTCCAGAGACATTGATTGTATCAGTCGATACCTATATCAAATACCTGGGGACCCTTTTTTAGTTGTTATGAAATTGCTCTTCATAATGGAGAAATTACCTAAAACGTAAGCGCAACCTGGATTTTGCCTACTTTTCCCAACTTTGCTAATTAGCTAGATTAGGAAGAAACCACCAATTGGGGCAACTAAAAAGGGTGTCGGGCCATTTTTGTGTTAAACACATCTGCTAAGTGGCAACCCCCTAGCATGGATATTAAGTGCTCCACAATCGCTGGAAAACATTTGGTCGTATTTATGCAAAAATTACATTTTTTATGATAGCAGTTTGCAGGTGGAAGATCTCTCAGATAATTGGCATCTGTGAGACCTTCAAACTGACGCCCTTAGTTTAATTGTACGATTTGGACAGCTCAAGAAACCATTGTTTATGTGATTTCTGCAAAAATGACAAGTTTTAGACGTCAAAATAAGAAAATGGGCAATATCTCACGATAGCGAAAAGCTAGCAAATGACTTCAAGAAACAAAAATGTAAAACACAACCAAGATCTTTCGAATGAATAACTGCATAACTGTCAAAATCGGCAAAAACTGCCGTGAACAGAGACGTCGAATTTTTGTAGCGGGATTGTGCGGAGGGTGTTAGAATGCTAAAACAACTTATCTTGGAAAGTTTCATCGAATTTGATCTTCGTTTGGGCTGTCAGTCAACCAACAATACATGCCCAAAAGGAGTCATTGTGCATAAAATGAATTGAACTAATCCAACATTTTCAGCTCTCATACTCACTGCGCAAACTACCCCAAACCTAACCTTTAACTTTCAACTAATTTTTCTAGACTTAATTTTTTCTGAACCAACCATTACCTTCGATTTAGTTACCTAATCACTTGCAGTTGGTGGGGTAGCTTGATAAGAAGCAGACGTTTTTGGTTATGCTCAGCTGGAAGAGGAAAGGGGCAAAGTACGGTCCAAAATAAGTACCACTCAGAAAGGAATAAGTGACACTTTAAGAGCCACATATATTGAGAATTAGTAGCTTAAGTATCAATTCTAGTGTCAAATTTCGGCTAGCGATAAATGGACTTCATTGGAGTTCTGGGCTCTATTTACCAAAAATGGAAACTCCCGACCCGAAAAGCACAAACAGTACATAGTCTGAGGAAACAATTACTGTGTTTTTTGCTCTGTCTGGAAGCAGAACAATTGACATTGAAAATGATTATGTTTAGCATTGTAGACTAATCTCTGAAGTCAACACAGAGTTGGCTCCGGGTCCAAAATTTCAGACCCGGTCCGGACCCGGACCCGTTAGGCCGGACCCGGACCCGTCCAGAACCGGATCCGGGTACCCGGATCTAAAAAAGAACCAGTTTGCATTTCAAACCTTCACTGCATTCTGAAATTTCACTGCAGTTATAAATTTCACTTCAGCTTTATTAATAGCCCAGTCATGAATAAAACCTGTGATAAGCTTTAGGTATATAAATTTATTTTACGCTTTACGACAACTTTTATATGATTTGAGTGCTAGGGCTAGTTTGGGATATCGTTTGGATATCCGTAGCAGTTTTTGTCATGAGCCCAGAGACACTGTTGCTCTGGAGGAAAGAAGGTGAACCAATTTTTGGTGGCTTGTATTTTAAAACAATGTCCTTGAGCTTGTTTAGTAGATTTATTTTTACGTGCATTGCAAAATCTTATACTAACTTATACTAACTCAATTCGAGTTATCATATTTCTGCTTCCAATTCTAGTTTACATATTTTGTTTCTAGCCCAGCAGAGCAACATAAATTAGAAAAACAACAACAACAATCTAGACAACTACTAAGCATTCTATCTTAATGCCTAACACATCGGTTCTACTAACATTGTTTTAGAAAAACAACAAATTCTAATGTTTTTAACATCCCTAAAGGTACCAAAATCCAGTTTCTTTAGTATTGTGGACCCGGACCCGGATTCGGACCCGCGGGTACCCGGACCCGCGGGTCCTAAAGTTGGACCAGGACCCGGTCCGGCCCGCAGGTGCCCGCGGGTCCCCGCGAGTACCCGGACCCGGCGCCAACTCTGAGTCAACATTTGACTATGCTAGGCTAGGCCATTGCGCCTCTTTTGTAACCAAAGTGGGCGGAACGCTTTCACCTAATTTTTGATTTTTCCTTTTTCATGTTATTTTTTGCTTTTCAATTCTGGCCGAAATAGACACAGCAGAATAAATCAGATTTAGCTTTGGGCTAATATTAGGTAACCTTAAAATGAAACCAATTAAAAGGTTGGCCAGTATCAAGCCATAAGTCAAATTGCTCCCTTGCAAGCTGACTCTAGCTAGTCAAAGTGATATGCTCAGTTGCAGAACTACACCGATCGGGCCTACTCAGATCTATAACTCAATCTAGCATAACACAATAACAACAGAAACTGCACGTTCGTCGACAATTTGATTAGGATTCAAATTAAATTAAAGTAAATAATTAAATCAATGTGGGCAAAACCTTTGTGTAACTTACGGATAGATGTAGCACACGTACGTAACATCCTCAAACCAATCCAGACTTTAGACTCTTGCGATGATTGTACTTTGCTATTAACTTTTGAAAATATGCTATCTCACTTCTTGTTATTGCAGCGGTAAAACCGACATGTTTTGTAAATAAATTCCCGTACATAAGATTGCCTATTTTAACATAAATTACTGTCGCCATAATTTAAGGTCTCTTCAGTTTCGAGGAGATAATAAGGCAAAGACATCAAAATTTACTACTATGTTTATTGCAACCAAAGTGACACTATGGTAAGCCGCTAAAGTATGGAAAGCTGTGCAACTATAGTAGAAAGAGCAGTCAAAAAAGAGTCAGGGCAAATAAACCGTGAAGTATGAGGTACCAAATTAAATAATAAATGTATGTTATTTCATAGCAAGAAGCAATAACACCTCATCACCAGATGTTTTATAAATGTTAAACTTGAAAGCGATTAGGTTGACATAGGAAAGGAAACATGCCTCAGTAGACTTCTGATAGTCGATTCCAACAGGTAAATGTGTAACTCGTAGTGGAAAAGGTGAAAATGGCTTTTGCAAGACTCACTGAAAGCCTTGTAAGCTTTGCAAGAAACAGAAACAATGTGACAACCTAGGCCAAATATAAACACTTCTGTTTCAAAATCAAGTCACCTTATAGTGCAGATTCCTTAGCTAGCTATAACATAAGGGTCGAACAAAGAGCGATTCAAGTGACTGGGAAGGCTAATAGAAACAAAAAAGGTTAGCTCCAAAATGAATGTATTGATAAAGTCAATAGATAAGTACAATTTAAAATACACTAAATATATTTAATTATTTAAATATTCTAACTACCGGCAGACTGTCCCATATCTAATCGGTAATTAAAGAGGCTAGTAGTATAAAAACGAGAGTTCGGGCTCAGTGGCGCAAGTGGCGCAGGTGGCGCTTCCTTTCCATCACTATTCTACTCCTTGAGGCCCTTCTTCACACATTAATATACTACATTATTTAATTTCAAAATTTGTGGCGCTTGGAATACCTCATAATGCCAATTCAATGCTATAATATAACCAGTTTATACCGGTTTCTTTTATCTACTTTCCTACCTATAAGCCCACTGAGGTAAGTTTTCATAATATTTATTATTCATAATTTTATATATTCATTACTGTGGCAATGCCAGATGACGAAAGCAATGGTTACAGTCCAGACCTGGGAGATGGAGCTAAATACTGCTCAACTCACCGAGCACATCAACTACTACACTCATTCCTGAATGGAGAACAGGACAGTGAATAACACCTATGACAATGCTTGCTATTGTATATACTATGATTGTTGTACTTATCTTATTCAATAAAAAATCAAACTAGTTGGTGTCTTACTAGTAACTAGGAAATATCAGTCAACATACTTACGTAGTTATATACGTCAGCATGCTTGCATGCTTACGTCAGCATGCTTACACTTTTCCGTCAACATGTTTACACTTATCCGTCAGCATACTTACATGTTTACACGTCAGCATGCTTACATATTTACGTCAGCATGCTTACATGCTTACGTCAGCATGCTTACACGCTTACGTCAGCATGCTTACATGCTTACGTCAGCATGCTTACATATTTACACGTCACCATGCTTACATACTTACGTCAACATGCTTACACGCTTACGTCAGCATGCTTACATGTTTACATCAGCATGCTTATATACATGTTTACACGTCAACATGTTTACACGCTTACGTCAGCATGCTTACATACTTACGTCAGTATGCTTACACGCTTACGTCAGCATGCTTACATGCTTACGTCAGCATGCTTACATATTTACACGTCACCATGCTTACATACTTACGTCAACATGCTTACACGCTTACGTCAGCATGCTTACATGTTTACATCAGCATGCTTATATACATGTTTACACGTCAACATGTTTACTCGCTTACGTCAGCATGCTTACACTTATCCGTCAGAATGCTTACATGTTTACACATCAGCATGCTTACACGCTTACATCAGCATGCTTACACTCATCCGTCAGCATGCTTACTCGCTTACGTCAACATGCTTACATACGTTAGCATTCGTACATCCTTACGTCACCATGTTTACACCATTTGTCAGCGAGTCGCATACATGCATGCAGTCCGCATCAGAAACGATGCATGACAGGCCAACCAGATCTGGAGGAGGGGGCTTTACTCATTAGAGCAATCAAAGAATCTCCATATAAAACCAGTCCTACCTCTGATTCCTCTTTCGGGTGAAGACGAAGAATAAACGTTACCGCTATAAGTCTTTAACCTTTACATGCATAACGTAATGTAATGTATTGCAATGTAATGTCGCATATAGTGTAATTAATGTTTGTGCATTAAACATAGCAGTATTAAGGTAGTGTGTAAAAAGCGGGTAGGACAAAAATAGATATCGATATAGCCAATTAAAGAGCCTGCTTCTATTTGGTAGCTAAATGGAAATGCGAAATTTGTTAGAGATACATAGTATCAGATAGTTTAGAATTGTTAGATAAGTGCAAGTAAACAGTCCGATGCCAGAATCAGCATCGCAAGGCAAGTCTTAATTGCGACTGTTCAAACTTACAACGTTCAGGAATCACGCTGTGATCGTAAAGAAACTGACATTCTTTGGGATAGTAAAGTTTTGAGTGACCACTTTATAAGTCTTGACTTGCCCCAGATTGCATTATTATTCAGTTCTACTATGAATCAATTTCACCTAGATCTATAGCCTTATTTAACCAACTTCCATAAAACTAACTGGTTCTTGGTTGCGCCACCAGATTTTAGAAGGGTTTGCAAGGCTCCTCAAACAGTTTTCGCTGCGCCACCAAAATTGTACAAGAAAACCATAAGTGCTATCTCAACAATTACTCATCCGTTTTCGATGATTTTTTGACACAAAGGGTATTTCATGCTGAAAATTACAATGGTCATGACAGATTTAAGCTAAAGTCAGTACATGTTAAGATACATACCATGATAAAGGCAAATGCATTTTAATCCCCTCAGGGCATTTTCGAAATTTTAACATAGTCAATTTCCAGGATTACAACATGAAACAAGTTAAAACAAGTTTTAACAGTTTTCAAAAATGACTCTGTTGAAATTTCGAAAATGCCCTGAGGAGATTAAAATGTACTTGCCTTTATCATGTTATGTATCTTAACATGTACTGATTTTAGCTTAAATCTGTCATGACCATTGTAATTTTCAGCATGAAATACCCTTTGTGTCAAAAAATCATCGAAAAGGGATGAGTAATTGTTGAGATAGCACTTATGGTTTTCTTGTACAATTTTGGTGGCGCAGCGAAAACTGTTTGAGGAGCCTTGCAAACCCTTCTCAAATCTGGTGGCGCAACCAAGAACCAGTTAGTTTTATGGAAGTTGGTTAAATAAGGCTATAGATCTAGGTGAAATTGATTCATAGTAGAACTGAATAATAATGCAATCTGGGGCAAGTCAAGACTTATAAAGTGGTGACTCAAAACTTTACTATCCCAAAGAATGTCAGTTTCTTTACGATCACAGCGTGATTCCTGAACGTTGTAAGTTTGAACAGTCGCAATTAAGACTTGCCTTGCGATGCTGAGTCTGGCATCGGACTGTTTATTTGCACTTATCTAACAATTCTAAACTATCTGATACTATGTATCTCTAACAAGTTTCGCATTTCTATTTAGCTACCAAATAGAAGCAGGCTCATTAATTGGCTATATCGATATCTATTTTTGTCCTACCCACCTTTTACAGATTGTATTGCGTTAGGGCGCCTGTTGCGTTAGGGCGCCCCTATGGTGCGTTAGGGCGCTTTTTTCAATTTTTGGACATGGTGCGTTAGGGCGCCCAATGTGTGCGTTAGGGCGCCCAGTGTGTGCGTTAGGGCGCCCAGTCTATGCGTTATGAGGCGACTATTCCAATAGAAAACAACCGAGTCTGTTTCTTTCATAGTACTTAATATGCAGTTTAAGGTACAAATAGATGGGAAAGTGAAATCTTTAAATAACTAAACTAACACTTTAAATCAGTAATCAATGTAAATTAATTGAAAATTATTTTTATTTCTGAATTTTTGTAAAACAATCACAATTATCCTGTTCCAAATTCTATACAAAGAATCAAGTCAGATTCAAAACTTAAGATTTCATGAATTTTCACGTTTCCATAAAATTATCATATTTTTTGCGCGTAAACAAAGATTTTGTTTTGACATTCCACTAAACAGATATATTTTAATTAATTAAAACTAATTTGTGCTTTCAAATTTCAGCAGTAAAATTTTAGGCGAACAGACTACGCATATCTTCATTAATGCGGACCCTCTCTATTTATATTTTTAAACTGTGCATTACGCTAAAACTTTCATAATAGATCTTCATTCACAACAACACTTTATTATCGTGAAAACAATCAGGCGCCCTAACGCACTCTACAGGCGCCCTAACTCACTTACTGGGCGCCCTAACGCAACAGGTGCCCTAACGCACCATTTGAGCGCCCTAACGCACCAAAATTAAAGTGACCTAAGTTCACGGGCGCCCTAACGCAACTTTACCCTTTTACACACTACCTTAATACTGCTATGTTTAATGCACAAACATTAATTACACTATGTGCGACATTACATTGCAATACATTACATTACATTATGCATGTAAAGGTTAAAGACTTATAGCGGTTCGTTTATTCTTCGTCTTCACCCGAAAGAGGAATCAGAGGTAGGACTCGTTTTATATGGAGATTCTTTGATTGCTCTAATGAGTAAAGCCCCCTCCTCCAGATCTGGTTGGCCTGTCATGCATTGTTTCTGATGCGGACTGCATGCATGCATGCGACTGGCTGACAAATGGTGTAAACATGGTGACGTAAGGATGTACGAATGCTAGCGTATGTAAGCATGTTGACGTAAGCGAGTAAGCATGCTGACGGATGAGTGTAAGCATACTGATGTAAGCGTGTAAGCATGCTGACGTGTAAACATGTAATAAGCATGCTGACGTAAGCTTGTAAGCATGCTGACGTATATAACTACGTAAGTATGTTGACTGATATTTCCTAGTTACTAGTAAGACACCAACTGGTTTGATTTTTTATTGAATAAGATAAGTACAACAATCATAGTATATACAATAGCAAGCATTGTCATAGGTGTTATTCACTGTCCTGTTCTCCATTCAGGAATGAGTGTAGTAGTTGATGTGCTCGGTGAGTTGAGCAGTATTTAGCTCCATCTCCCAGGTCTGGACTGTAACCATTGCTTTCGTCATCTGGCATTGCCACAGTAATGAATATATAAAATTATGAATAATAAATATTATGAAAACTTACCTCAGTGGACTCACAGGTAGGAAAGTAGATAAAAGAAACCGGTATAAACTGGTTATATTATAGCATTGAATTGGTATTATGAGGTATTCCAAGCGCCACAAATTTTGAAATTAAATAATGTAGTATATTAATGGGTGAAGAAGGGCCTCAAGGAGTAGAATAGTGATGGAAAGGAAGCGCCACCTGCGCCACTTGCGCCACTGAGCCAGAGCTCTCATTTTTATACTACTGAGGCTAAGCAATCACAGGTTAAAACGGGTGCAACCACGATCAGAAATAGAGCCCTAACTAGCTATTCCTACCCTAATGAAACAATAAAGGCATCATTGATTTACTGATAGAGACTTACTAATTTAATGATGTTGAAATACCAATAATACACAACAAATACTATATAAAGATACTAGTGCCCGCTGGCCAACCTTTCTCGAAGAAACATACACATCAACTGATTGATTGGCTATGGCCAATTAGTGATGTGGCCTGAAATGAAGATGAAGATAAATGAAGAAATTACTGAAAAGTTTTGGGAAATGCACTTAGCATGGCGAGTACTTAACATTATCTCCTGGCGAAAATATTTTAGTGCTTGCTAAAATTCCGAAGGTAAATGAGAGTGCTACCACAATTCTTAAAAACTTTAATAGTGCTTTCAAACATGGGCGACCAGTAAGCAACCATAAAAAGTCCTGGCGCATTTACTACCCATGATAACAAAAGAAACTTCAAATACTAAACCAGACGGCTTACCAAAAAAATAGAAACTTTCAGAAAAAGAATAGAAAGTGATAGCTAATGGTAGTCAAACGTTAATACAGTCGAAGACAAAAACGGAGATTATTGGTCTAAGATAAAATCAAAGTTGAAAGCATTTTAAGCGAAGCAGTACTTCAAAAGTAGAGATTGAAACACCAATAAAGTCGGGAAAACGAAAACCCCAAAATAAAAAATGTAACCCTTTAGCCACTATGAATAAACGTTCACAAAATGCAATCACACATAATGCCACAATTACACATAAAACCACATACCCTTACAAGTACTTTTATAGAGCTCTTACAGTTAGGGTTGGGCATCAGAAAAAAGTCTGGGAAAAAAGGTTTTTACAGTTTTTTTCCTTTTCTCCGGAGGGTCGGAAAAAAACAGGAAAAAAGTCGGAAAAATTTAATCATTCTGAAAAGTTTCAGAAAATTTAGTAAATAAAAACTGTAGAGATTTTAGAAAATAAAAGAATTTAGTGATTTTTCCCAAATTTTATTCATTGTTTCCAAATTATTAGCTTTGCTCTGAGTTTGCTCTTATTATGAAGTCCGAACTTAATTTGAAATTTTCTTAATTTTTCAAAAACTGCTCAGCTTTATGAAGTATTATTTTCAGTTCAACGAGAATCTAATTATTTTTGAAATGTTAACTGGTCAATTTAAATATTTCAGCCAGCAGCTATGTTCTTAGTTACAACAGATCACTGTTGTTTGTTGCTTCAACACCGAAGCCTTCTTGCTTTTGCCCGCATGGACAAAACATGCCTGGTGGCACATCTTATATAAATGGAAGCTATAGCAAACGAGCTTTATACTTACATCTAAAATCCAAAGTTGTGAAAGAATAAAATTAGCACACGGAAAATTTATCTTGGAAACTAAGGTAACTGAGACCCATAGTCTGTTGAAACTTCGTTTGGACAAAATTCTTCACAATTGCTTACGCAGTTTGGATATATACGTGGAAAAGCTTATAAAAGCGTTCAAATTGCATTTATATGCCGAAATAGGTTACAAATGTTATAGAAACAAATTTTGAGACGCTCCGACATGATTAGGATAGCGGGTAAAAAGTCGCAAAAAACCTGAAAAAACTGGAAAAAAGCACTTTTTTCTGCTCGACTTTTTTCTGGAAAAAACCAACCATACTTACAGTACAGTAAATCATTAACTATACATTTGGTAAATACTACATCTTATACTTTGCAACGATGAAAAGAGTAACGCACTACATGATACTTTTACAATAACTAAATCACGCTGTATGTCAGCGATACCACTGATTAACTCCTTCTTCCATACCAGTGGTATGGGTACCAACGCTTTATGAATACGGGCCTTTGTATCTCACACATACATAAAGTAAACTTAATTACGTACTTACTAGTATTTTGTACCTTCTTCTGGATGGATATCACATTAGACCCATTCACCTTTCGCACCCAGGTAGTGTCTCCCTTCCCTACTGCAATCTCAGACATCATCACATCGTCGTACCCGTAAGCTTCCACATATGTCTTGAACGGTCGAACCCCTTCTTCTGTGGTGCTGGAGGCTCGTCCAAACGTAGACAGGAAAGCAGACAGAGGAGGCAAATAGTTCATTCTTCTTCTTCTTTTTATCTTGCCAATGGCCTGAACTGTTTCTCTAGCCTCCAGTCTTAATTGCTGAACATGGTTTGGAAAACTGAGCGCATACCTGAGCAATGTAATTGCTCTTGTAATTACCTTGCTCTTGTAATCCTTTTGGAGATTCCGATTTGTTCTTTGTACTGGAAGCGGCCATAGCACTCATCTTTTCTAATTTGAAGGCCGCTCGAAAGTATTTTTCTGTGAACCAATGAATCGTGCAGTTTTCGGTTTAGCACAGCGTCTTCGTAGGCAAACACAGTTCACCAAAGCTGTGTGCAAAAAATCATGCAGACTGACTTAATCACAGAAAACAAGCACTAGGCAGTAAACCAATTTGCATAAACAATAACCAGGTCTAGAATTTCACGTGATAGCCATACTAGCCGTCTCCTCATTTCGGTACTTTGTCTTCTCTTTTAAACACTATTATCTTAGTCTAAATCTAGATTTATCTCCACGGTAGCTACAGCTTTATTAAACTTGAGACTTACTAAGCTAAACTTACTAAACTAAACTTACTAAACTAAACTGCAGACTCGGAAACAAGCACCTTAGTTTGTCGCATGCAACAAGTACTAGTGCAAACTCTTTATAAGAAAAACTACAAAATAAATTCAAGGTACACTATTCAAAAAATGATGATGAGCCTTGTGTGAGATATAAATAATAAACGAGTTATGTTAAATAAATAATATGAAGAATGCTGAAATCTGAAGCGATTCCCTGTCCATACAGCTTTCTTTAACAAATAAATAAGAGGTAGAATACTTGAAAATAATTACAATCCTAGGCAATACTTGTGATTACAGAATATTAATGATGAACTCGTATCTAGCCCATGTTATGCGGTACTTTATGCGGTGCCAGTCTTAGCAGAAATATGTGTGTTTGTTGTACTATGATAAGGCTGAACCATTACTATATCACCCCAACTTTGTGGTCCGTTTTGCTTGCCATCTTCTGTTTGATGAAACTGTTGTTATCATACAGCTTTAATGTGGATAATGATTTTTTGGCAGTTTGTGTGTGTTCGATTTTAGGAGTACAATTTTTGTTGGCACGACCCTTGTTGGATTTTGCCTTTAACTTTGAATCAATCATAGCAATTCTAAAATTTGTTTCTCTTACTGGTGGCCTTCTTGCACGGTAGTTTCTAGTGCTGTTGGTGACAGTTTCTATCATTGTGCGGTAAATGTGCTTTGTCCAGATGTCAAAATTTAGACGTATCAGGATTTCTGCTTGAGTTATTTTGAAATACCTGCTTACATAGTAATCAGGTTTATTTCCGGTCCTTCGAGAATATCTTAAATCCATTGGGAAGCCCATATTTTTTCAAAGGTGACCTAATTAACTTTCCTTGCGTATGCAGAATGAACAATCAAAACCTTTGTTAGATTTTAGCAAAACTTACAATGAGAAACTACGCTATGGTTCACCAAAAGGTGTAACTAATAAAATTTAGCGATGATACAGTTGAAGTTGTAACAATGTGATAAGTAAGACCCCTTCAGAAAGACACCGTCCTAGCCCACCATTCCAACTGGATCAACATAATCGATAAGACTGCCTTTCAGCATTTACATATTTCTTTGATACGGCGGCGTCACAATTTTTGGATGCAGTCTATGCCAAAGTTTCCTGTCACCCCGTACGCGGACAACCGTTTAAGGTGCTGGTTCAGGTATTTGCAGCAAATTTTGAAATACTGTAATTTACACAATAAATTTGCAAACTTTCTACAAAATATCGTTCCATGACTCAAAAATTGGAGTGCAGCGGTACCCTCCCGCACACCACTTTAAAATTGGAATTAGGAAAAAATCCAAGCCGGATCAAAGAAAAGTAAGGGGTGAATCCAGAAGCACTCCATCCAAGGATCATGACTCAAACGTTTTGGGTCGCACTCAAAGAACGGGTGTGCTAAGGCTACATACATAGTATCCTAGTGATAGGTCGATTCACAATATGTTTCGTCATCTCCTAGATCGGATCCGACGGGCAAGTTTAACGCCCACCTTGGAATTACCTTCAGTGGCGTACCAGTTGGATAATAATTAGGAGCCTGCTGTAGCCAGTGCAGTATTCCTACTGTCTGGTCTCCTTACGACACGAGAAGATGAACTCCTGTATCTTCAGACGCCCAGGACTGTTCTGTCTTTCAACATTACTTTAAAGTTAGCAACCCGTTCAACCGACACCTAGGCACCCTTCCCCTTCAGAAAGAACCCCGTCCTTCCCCACTATTCTAACTGGATCCACATAATCGACAAGACTGCCTTTCAGCTTTTGCATATTTCTTTGATACGGCGGTGTCACAATTTCTGGATGCTGTCTATGCCACAGCTTCCTGTCCCTTCTATACGGAGACTGCGTTTAAGGTATCAGGGAACTTTTGAAATACAAGCGCTAGCGGGAACAAAGCTTGGCACAAGTTGGGTACTATTGCCCTGCTAACTGTATTTCGATATTTGGTATTAACCAGGATCACAGTACTGTCCGTCTTCGCTTCTGGTGAAAGGGCACGGACGGAGAGGGCGCCGCCTCTTCGTAAGTCGTAGGTGATGTGACGATGTGGTATGACGCAGAAGGGGCGCAGTGTGGTACACTTAACTTTATACTGGTGTTTGCGTCAGCAGATCCGTGTGTTATCCCCCTATTGCCCTTAAGGTGCTGGTATCGCTTTGTGTAACTTTGACCCTATAGGCTTCAGTGATTTTATAAACGTGTGAAACTTCCCAACCACACTGTTTTGGTGCTCTTTAACAGTCTGGGACCAAAAGGTAAACAGATTTTAGCCATTATTATCTCAGTATATAGTCGATACACCGAATTGATTGTTGTGGCTAGAAGAAGGTCCCAAAAATGAACATTTTCGCTTTCACAACCCTTGAGCTATCTTTAGTGGTTAGGTCAGTATAAGCCAAAAATGATGTTAGAGGTGCAAAAGTGGCGTTTTTGAAAAAATCAGGTCTCTGTTTCCCGTGTGGCACTTGTGGTCGTACTGGGCGGCTGACTACTCGCGCTTGACTTTGTGCTCCTGCCTGCAATTATGTTTCTCCTGCTTCCGTAAGAACAGTTAGTGCAAAAACTCTCGTTACGATCGAGTCTCGCTTGACTGCGCAGTGGAAGAAACCAGACATATTCGTCGTTGTATTTCTTTCTACAACGCTACACATACGCCAATTTCGGCAACTGAACATCCATTCTAACGTGGAAACTATTAAACATGCCCTTAAAGACCTCAGTGAAGAGTTAGACTCTCGTTCAAACTCAATGGGTCTAGTCTCTCCTTTGATCACAAACAATGTGTCAATTTCTGTGACTCCTGTTCGTGATCGCCTCACTAACGCTTTCTATTTGTTCCGAACCTCTGCAAGCTCCAGACACCAAGTTGACTTTTTCTTCCATATTCTGTCAGCATATGCTCTGCATTTGCGCAAGCATACGTAAGAGTCTTGCTTTGCCAAATCAATGGAGGTTGCCTACATTTTGTGTGGTTGGAGACTCCCTGCTGAGGATTTGCAGACCCATTCTGAAGCTATGACCGTCGACAATTACCAGATACGGTTCAATGCTCCGACGAAGCAGTTGGTACTGTTTTTGTCGCCATGCGGTCTCTCAAATCCAACCGACATGGTCTTTCTTTGGATACTGCTATCAAACGATGTTTTCGCCCTAATGTGGCCAATTATCTATCATCTAAACAACAATTTCCTACCCAATTTTGTTTTGCGCCAATGTTGTCCTTCATTTTTGTAATGTGGGTAACAGCGTCCCCGCTATCACCCCCTTTCCAAGTCCCTTTTCAATTCTTAGCTTTTGTAGTTTTCCCTAAAAACTCTCTAAAAATCCCCCAAATCCCCCTTAAATATTATGTTATTATAATTGTTGGGAAGCCCGATAATTTTGTATTATTTTGAGTGTAAAGTCCCTCCTAAATAATTGCAGTGCTAACTTTATGCTCATATTTTGAAAACTATTTAAATCCTTTAATTTCTCTGTTTTCTGAGCATAAACTTAACCTTGCATTTATTTTGCAATTCCTGTTGGCTTAGCAAAGATAGACCCTCCCGTTCCCAACGCATAACAAAATTCTCCTTTGACGCTTACGTCACTCTTTCTTCAGTTGGGAGTTTTTGAATCTACGGTGCGGTCGGGTCTTCTAAGTTGGGGGTCCCCATCTCCTGCAAATCCTACACCTAAACGTAAGTTGTGTATTTTTCCCTTTGTTCCAAATTTAACTAAAATTCTCTTTTGTTAACCCTTTAATGCCTGAATTTCCTCCGGACTAACGGCTGAAAATGACCGATTTTACATTTTCGGCTGCCATTTTTTACTGGGAGCACGTAGAGAGATGGGACTACCACCAATCGATAGAGAATTGATTGCTCTACATTTCGTATGGAGCAGAGTTGATTTTGAGGCAGAATAAACAATACGTTATTTTAATGCGCAGAATCTCCCCTATCACCTGATGAAACGGCTTTTCCGCCGACGAACTACCGCGGCTCTGGATTCGTTTGAATGCAGTGCTCGAACAGGGATTGAAATCATCAAGACTTTCATTGCCGGCGGAATGCTATAGAAACTCGATTTTTCAAGCAGGTGTGGAAATATTTTCTGAAAATAGGGTGGACGCGTTGAAGAAAAAAAGGAGCAAGTTTCCAGACTGCCAACCGGCAACTGGACCCTGTCCCAAAAATTAGATGACGAAAATCGCCCCTTGGGCCATATGGCCCTTCCCGGCATTAAGGGGGGGGCGACTAAACTTTTGCCCCGACTTTGTCCGATTGGCCTACTTTTTGGCGAAGTTAAAGAGGATGGGTGTGGTCAAAAAAATACTTGGTCGTTGGTTCTTAGCTGCCTTCCAGCCATGTGCAGCCGTCGCGTTTATGTGCCCGACCCCCCCCCCTTTTTCACAGCTACCAGCATAATTAATTAAAAAAATCTCTGCTGGCTGCAAGATCCTAGCTTCAAGCTTGTCATTGGCCAATGTGATTTGGCACATGTGTCCCTATCGGCGAAAAAATACAAGACGTCTGTATATTATCTGCATCTAAGGGAATTACTGTTCAAAGTTGAAGTTTCGGCAAAAATTTGAAAATTTTTTGCTAACGAAAGGAATATTTTGTTACTGGTGCGAGCTATAAGGCTGTAATTTGGCATAGAAGGAGACCCTATGGGAGTACTCATTTGTGCCAAATGGCAAGAAATTCTGCCGCGTGAAAAAATTTTTATGTCAACTTTAATCTTCAAAAATTGCCAAAATCGCCTTTTTTGGGCAATAGTACCCCAGAAATCGAAAAAATCAAATTTTTTGAAATTAAATTTTTTTGAGATATTTGAACTCAGCGTGGTCGAAAACATACCCACAAACGATTTCAGCTCGATTAGTGAAGGTTTGTGATTTCTATGGCTGCAGAAAGCCTTTACACAGGATCCGACAGACTGAAAATGGCGATTTTGGCGATTTTTGAAGATTAAAGTTGACATAAAAATTCTTTCACGCTACAGAATTTCTTGCCATTTGGCACAAATGAGTACTCCCATAGGGTCTCCTTTTATGCCAAATTACAGCCTTACAGCTCGTACCAGTAATAAAATATCCCTTTCGTTAGCCAAAAATTTTCAAAATTTTGCCGAAACTTCAACTTTGAACAGTTATTCCCTGAGATGCAGATAAGATACAAACGTCTAGTATTTTTCCGCGGATAGGGACACATGTGCCAAATCATATTGGCCAATGACAACCTTGAAGCTTAGGTCTTGCAACCAGCAGAGATTTTTAATCAATTATGTTGGTAGTTGTGAAAAAGGGGGGGTCGGGCACATAAACGCGACGGTTGCACATGGCTGGAAGGCAGCGGAGAACAGTTGACGGAAGAACAGACAGTTGACCATTTTCACGACCCTATCCTGTTTCACTGGTTTTCCGCTTCTTCAATTTAAACATAATCTAATTCACTGTCTCTATTGTTTGCTAAAATCGTGGGACGAGGACGCTTTTATTGTAGAGGGAGCGAATGTAACAAACAAATTAATTTTGTCAAATTTAGTCCAGCTTTCAAAATCCTTTTCTCCCTCTGTTTTCAAGTCCTCTTTAAAACTACTTATTTTTATGTTTATTCTCCTTTTACTTTTTACACATTTCAACACTTTTTAAAAGTCTTTCAACACTCTTTTTAAGTCCTAGTTTCAATAACCATTCATCTTTCAAACTACTTTTTAGTATTCGAAATTACACTAAACTGGTCACACTTTTCTAACATTTCAAATTGTTCGATTTAAAAGTTTGTTTCTCATTTTGGGAGTCGTGCAACATTTGCATTTTTTATCAGCGGTGGCCCAGTGTAGACGCAATATTGACTACTTCCAATAATGCACCTTTATATTGCATCCGCCTCCAAATCTGTTCACTGTTTGCAGAGGTTCTACTTTCATTGAAATCCTCATAGTGTGAGGTTCCTTGCTTGCTTACTGTTTGTTGCCCTCTGTAAAGAGGTTCATCATTATCTATTATAATAAACTCAACAACATAGTACATAGTTTCTCTCGGCAGCTCTACAATTAGTAAGAACGCCCATGACTTTGTGGCAGTCACATGATTGGCTGAAGCATCCAGCCAATCAGGGAAGGTTTTAATTTTTGTTTTTACACCTTGTTGATTTCTTGTTTATAGCTTTTCGGCAACTCCATATGACGTATGATTTAATCGTAACATTTCGCATAAGTACAATATAACGGCATGTAAACTGCAATAAACGGAAGCAAGCTGCCAATAGGCGTACATCGAAACTTAACTTCTTTGGCTAATATTTAATATAAAGTTTAGTAACACTAAGTCATTAGATCCATAGTAGAGCTTCACATGACTTGACGCAAGTCTTTTCTCCGGCGGTCACAGCGTCGAACTGAAAGCAGGGCAATTGTGTCGCTGTGTTGTCGCCATTACATCTGAAAATTCCCAAACAGAATTTTTATATATTATAGTATCTTTCAGATATCTTTTTAATGATTCCAATTTTGTTTTATAAACTATATTTGAAATATTATATTGTCATCCTATGAGATACCTATGGATTTCTTGGCATTTGCGAGCCGCATCTTCACAGTCGTTTAACGCTTCCACTAAACTGGTGTCTGCGAATGCGCTCAGACTGCTCAGTCCTTCAGGTTCCATGAGGCCGCATCTGAATTAATAATAACATTATCCTAATAAGCTAAGCTCAGATTTGTGTTGTCTCGTCTCTATAAATCAGAGTTCATTTCTGTTTCATAG
The DNA here is from genome assembly GCA_030248195.1 of Trissonchulus latispiculum. Taxonomy (NCBI): domain Eukaryota; kingdom Metazoa; phylum Nematoda; class Enoplea; order Enoplida; family Ironidae; genus Trissonchulus; species Trissonchulus latispiculum. The sequence goes on along the minus strand of JASAND010029346.1, from coordinate 26,443 downwards.
TCCTATTGTAGAATGCTGATTAGGAGGATTTATAAAAATGCAGTAGATGTGCCTGCCTGCCTTTATACAAACTGGATCCTGGTGAGTCACAATAGTTCGCCCGGTGTGCTTTCTTTTCAAAGCCTCGTTCAAAAATTCATACATTGCGAGTGTTTTCGAGCTTCAACACAAAAGCATACAGCACAGAGAGTTGGCCTAGATCGCCAAAGGTAGTGGGTTCGGTCCCCTCTTCAAGCCGAGTTGTTCGGGTCGGAGGTGCTGTAGTAGTGTTGGAAAATAAGAAAATTTTGCGGGCCGGGCAACGTGGGCCGGCACGGGGCTGCAAATTTCTACGGGACGCACGGTGGGCGGGCCGGTGGCGGGCCGCCTATTTGTAATCATGCGGGCCGGGCCGTCGCCGAAAAATCCGGCCCGTGTCACAACTCTATGCTGCAGTGGCAATTATTTCATTAATTCTATCATCATGCCTGCTATCATACTCTTACGCAGTAGGTACTCTATGTTATTTAAGCACAGTTAAGTTTCTTGCTCAAAGCTTACATTTTTCTTACATTTTTACGTCTTACATTTTTTCGCCAAGCGTTCTGAAGCAGGTACGGGAAGCCTTGAAGTATTCCCTATGTGCTGCTTTCATGGAAACAATGCATCTATTCAGATCTGTGATTTGTCCCTTGTGTGTTTCGCGACCTTCTTGTCTGAACTCTCCAATGGCTCTAAATGACGTAATAGAGCGAAAGAGTAAAGTCCATATCCAAACATTGCAGTGATATGTGACGAAAATTACAATTACACGTCAAAAGATTCATTGCCGTTATATAAGCTTATTCCGAACCAAAGAAAAGATTAACAAAACAAAGTTAAAGAAATAGCTATTAGTAGCAACATCGAATAGTTTTAAATGCCATTACAAGTTAAATTAAGTAGAAATTACAAAGTAGAATGTTTAATTTTACTTGTTTAAACATTTCCTGGTTTCTCGCATTAGGCAATTTGAGAAGGCTATAGGATTGGGGGAAGCTGCAGCTGCTTTAGCCTGCAATAATAGAATAAAGGTTAAGTTGAAGTTTAACTTGTAAAGCCTAGCATCAATCTCCGAAACATCTGACACAGTTATCCAAGCTAGTCAAATTATTAATGACGCAGGCGATTTTCTAAAGTACTTATGTTAACTTTTGTGTGCGATGAGACTATAGGACTGATTTGAAGTATTTTGGCCATTTGAAATTAATCATGGGTAATTAATCAAACCATCAATTTCGTAAACCGAAAGTGGGACGCTAGAAGTTTACAAATGAATAAAAAATTTTGAATTGCGTTAGTATATATTTTCTAGTTTTTTTATCATTTCACAATATAACAACGGCTTAATCATATAGTTTTTATTAGGGTCTTTCCAATTTCCGCTCGCTTTGCTTTAAAGTTTCACAGGACTGCGATATCGCAAATTCCCATTTCTTCGATTCGCAACGTAATGACCAAGGGGGACCAAATAACTTTTATCTGCGAATTTCAGTCAAAAGTTGCGTATACACATGGGATGGCGAAGCACGAGATCGAAGTCCGTTTTCTCTTTAGTCATTCGTGAGCTCGGAAGAAGCTTCTACAGCTTAAGGATTAAAAATTCATTTTTTGAGCGTCAGGAGAGGATCAAGTGGAAAAGACCTTCGTATTCAGTCAGTATATTATAATTAGCATAGGTCTAGGTCCTGGGGAGTGGGGAGGGATTGTAACCAGAAAATTTTGAGAGGGCTTATATCTTGAACTGAAATTTTCAAGGGAGCTTGCACCTCAAGAATTAATTTATTTAATTTTTCGAAAAATTAACTAATGTTCTTAAAATTTGCGATTTTTTTTAAACTTGCAACATAGCCTTCAATTTTTGAAGAAACTTCAATTTCATTGTTCGAAAAATTAAAAATGTATCAAAAATGCTTAGCGAAGCCGGAAATGCTTAAAACTTTAGCGTACCAACTAATTTTTCCGATTATTTTTGGTTACCCATGGCCATTTTTTTGCTATCTCTTGTGCTCGACGACGGTAGGGCTTGTACCTTGTCCTGGTTGGGGTGGCAGCTTGGACTCCTCCGGAGCCCCCTACGTTAAACTTAAGGTGGCGATTATAGAACATTTCGTACTTACGACAAATATGGCACATATGATCATCAGACCAAACAGAACCATGGTCAACATGAATACCCGTAAAGAAGAAGAGTTTTGTCTGTAATTTAAGATTGCAAAATGCAAACCTCCAACTGAGTCTATTTCTAGTTACGCTTAATTTAAATAGTTCGTGGAAAGGAAATTGTGACTAATACAGATGATTGCGAAAGATTGCGTGCCCAAAACATTCCAAGTTATTTTAAGCCGCAATTTTGGAAAATTTATTGTTTAAGCTGTTATGATTCATCCATTTATATGTATGAAATTTGCATTACATCAAAAAGTTTTAAAGAGGGATTATGTGAGATTCAACAATTATTGCTGGAGAGCAGGTCTGACGAGCGTCCAAAACCTTAAACTTTCACTCAGGCATTTCTCATTACGTGAGTTAGCTACATCCATGTTTCTGCATAAATGAACTAATAAATAAACTGAAATCTTGTTGCAAGTTTAAATCGCTGACGTTAATGTGCGACTAAGTATTTGTATTACACCTCCACTCGGTTTCAAACAAATTACATAGATAGTGTGAACAAAAGCAGTAATAAAATTGTGGAGGGGACAAAAACCTACGAGTACGACCCGCGCGTTGGCACACGCGCTACCTGAGCCAAGCAACGCCATTGACGTAATCCTTTAGTAGCAGTAACATTTAACTACAGTTCTACATAGCAATACATTTCAGCTACACATCACATATATGTATACTTACTACATAGATATGGATGCTAAGATGCTCTCAGTGATACATAGGTATGTTAATGGTTAACCCCGTAGGGTTTATTATTGAACCGAATTTGAACCAAATTAATTCGTTGCAGCCCTAGCCCTGTGTCTTTTTATGGAACAGGTAAGTTTGAGTATTAATCCTCTAAGAAACCTAACTTAGCTAACTAACAAATTTAACGAAGGAAACTTAGTTTGGGCTATGACGCTTCATTTCTAAAAATGAGCCCAGGTAAAAAATAAATAAAAATGGTTTGTTTGCAGAAAATGTTGGTTTTAGAAAATTAAGGTTTATGACTTTCTTACGGAAGGAATATGTCTGGAACGCTGGCTCTTCAATGTTTTAACAGAAGTTGACAAAAGTACTGCTAAAACAAAGCAAAATGAAAATAATCGCGGCTAAACACAAGCCAACAACAACAAGCAAGATGATAACCCAATTCGAAAAGACACTTCACAACTGACATAAATCACTTGAACCAGTGGGAGCCAACTAAAACACTAGAGTAGGAGAACCTGGGATATGCCAGATGAGAAAATAGCCGGAATAACCCAAAGATTTTCTCAAAAATTCTCTATATGTCAGGCTTCATTGAATCTCCCATGGGGATGACAGAGAAAAGGCAGAATCACCGGAGCAAACGATTAAGCCAACAAATGATGTCACAAAAGTGAAGAACCAGAAACCCTCCCTTATTTCACAACCAAAAGAATGAGTCTCATCTGTTCTGACAAAGAATGGAACCTTGTGTTTGGGTGGTTGAGAGAATTTTCAAACTTGAATTACATGAAAAATGTAACGGATGAGCTATTGATCACAAGTAAAATAGCTAAGGAGCCTTTCGCTTCGATAGTATCATAATCTTGATCATAAAAATATAAGACGTGAAAATTTAGAAATTAGTTGTTGCATTTCTGTCTGAGTAAAGGTTAAAAGGAAGAATCAAAGAAAAAAGGACTGAGTTGAGCATATACAATTAAAGCATTACCGAGCTAGTTCTAGATTATGTTTTAGCGTGTGGTTGTATGATTGCAAGAAAGTGGGTATGGTATAGTACGTGCATTTCCTTAGTGAAAGCGAACCCAGCCTTTGATCCAGTGCATAGCATCGCATGGTTTTGCTTGTTGTTTCTGGATCGAACTGTCCTAGCACTGGATCAAAGACTGAGTTCGCCAGGGTGACGCACGTGATAGTAGCTCATATCTAATGCATTATTGCATCTACACGAGTATTACAAGCATGCAGATATATAGTATGTGCAATACAGTTGCTACAAGAGCGTCAAGATGTCTGTGTCCACCAAAGAGTCTTTAGTACAACTGTTGCGACTGGTCTCAGGGGCCAATGCTATCAACGTCTAAACCCAGGTTTAGTCGCTAACACGGGCTAACTTGGTGATCTTAGCACATGATTTCAACCCGGGTTAGAGAGTTAACCCGGGTTTAAACTTTGATAACATTGGCCCGGAGTTTCTGTAGCGCTATGCAAATCCACAGTTCAAAAAACTTTGAGCATGGAAGAACTCATCCACCAAGCCATCCATTGTTACGATCACACTGTCACGATGACCAGCATGTAGGGATCATAGTTGTTTTATCCGAGTATACAACTTCTGACACACCATTTTTAGGTTTGCATAATCCTATTAAAGTCACTCATATCATACAGGCAGGAACACTCAACGCATTTTTTGCTCACATTAATTAAACAAATTGTATTGTTATTGTGAGTTGTCTTATCCAATTGACTTTATAATTGTTTCTCAGCCGTCGCGACAATCCCAGGTTGGATCTAGAGCACGTAGAAACTGTTCATTGGCTGGGACCTATTACGCAAGATAGGCTGATTGCGGCCTTTTGTAGTCAGGATATTAAGGCCACCTGTATTAACAATGGGAACCGGCTGAAACAAGTGAATATTGATCGGAAAAATTTGAACAAGAAACCCATCATTATCCGGCGTCAGTTGCCGACCCAATATGAGGCAGAGGCTCGGTGCCTTTCAGTTTCGAAATCAGCGCGGTCGAATTACCCTATGACCAACTTTTAAGCAAAATCGGAGACAAAAAATTTACGTTTCCCTTGGTCCCCCCTTACCATTCTAAAAAATTCCGGGATTCGCCATTCCCGGAATTCGGGGAATATCGAACTGCCCGCGCTTCAGTCAACACTTTACCCCACCCTAAACATCTCCTGAAAATTTCAGCCCAATCGGTCAACCCTAGCAAAAGTTAGAGGTGGGGACAGGGGGTGGTAACGAGAATATTAATAACTAGCGACTGCAAGAGCGTGTAGCCCACCTGCATATTCAATTTGGATCAGAGCTTTATTTCCTAAGACTTCGATAGCCTCTCGTTCTAGAAATGGGTTCTTCTGCAATATGACTGGTTTTATTCGAATACAATAATGACGACACCTTCATCCTAAAATGGTTGCCCTTAAAGGGCAGTTGGGATAAGTGATTGTCCCATTACACTTTATTAGTACTGCTTCGTTCAAATGGTTGCCCTTAAAAAGGCAGTTGGGATAAGCGAGTTTTTCCATTATACTTTGTTAATATATACTACTTCATACAAATGGTTGCCCCTAAGAAGGCAGTTGGGATAAGCGATTTTCCCATTATACTTTGTTAATACTGCTTCATACAAATGGTTGCCCTTAAAAAGGCAGTTGGGATAAGCGATTTTCCCATTACACTTTGTTAACACTACTTCATACAAATGGTTTCCTTTAAGAAGAAAGTTGGGATAAGTGATTTTTCAAGTATATGTAACGAAAATGGAAAATTAGTAAGCTGAGATTGGTGCCTTGAAGGCTCTACTAAAAAGCTCCAACTGTTCATGAAATTCCCTTTCTAACGAGACCAAGATCAGCCTTCTAGGTGCCCCTGGTCAAAAGTTACGCTGGGAGCATGGAGTTTTGAGCTGTAAGAATTGTGTGTGTTCGGCGAAAACAACAAGAGTACTGAGCAAGCGCTGGATTCTTTAAACTGAGGTCAATTAAAAAGCTCTTGCTAATGCAGTCCCAGGCTATTAGAAAATGTAAGAATTTTGTGGTATGGTTCCTTAAATCAAAAGCTATACTGGGAGCAGATTGCGAAGTTGTCTTTTAAAACGAATAGAATCTGCATGAGCGGTGGCTGGCTGGGTCCGCCTCAACTTGTGTGGATTGGAGTTATTCTCAAACAATTTAACCAGCAGATCTTTAGTTCCAAGAAGCCCTACAAACCTTTTTAAGTGAAAATTGTATCCTGAAAATAGAAAGCACCCAGACAATAGTAAGATAATCTTTTGACTTGTAAGTAGCTAAGTTTGTATCTCATGGTTGTAGTATCATAATTATTTCTGTTGTTTGCTCTTGCTTACGTACGGACTGTACTTAGTCGTTAATTGTAAATTATACAGCGGAATTTGTAACCATGTGAATTGGAAATTGTACAGTTTCATCTTCCTTTCGAAATTAATACAAAAAAGACCCAAAAACTTTTTATGTAATGGTATGTGGTTTGTGTCTCGTCAGTTGTCAATAATTTGTGGTTTCGTAATGACAATTGTACTTTTTATTAATCTTTTTTGTGATGCAAATCCGTTCACCATCAGTTGAGGCTGAGATTAGTTAATTTTCTAAACCTTTTTAATCTTGCTGCATTAAGCGAATGGGGTTCATCTACAGGTCCCTACTACTGGATCATTCGGAGGTAACCTTCTATTGCAACTGTTCTCAGCCGTGGAATCGTGCTGAGATTGAAGCTTGGACTGTTGATAGCGAGCCGGAAGGAAGCCCTCATACGGAGCCCTGGTCTTGCGTGTTCGAGTGTGACAGTTGTTCCGACTTCAAGGTACTCTTCTGTTGTGCAGTGACCCCTGGTACTGACCCGTGGGTGGCAGTTAAGCATCGCAACTGTTCCCTTGATAAGTACTGGCCTTGAGGCACTAGTGAACTCACGTACCCAACAGGCGGACCGTCTGGATTAGGTTAGACCCACACTAGGCTAGCTTGATCCTTAGACCTAAGAGTTAATCCCAGCATCTTCTCGCTGTCTGCCTCTCTGTGTAACAACGGATTTTGACCCCCGGATTTCAGCCGCTTTCATTACATATACCTTGAATATATACTACATCATACAAATGGTTGCCCTTAAGAAGGCAGTTGGGATAAGTGATATTTTGACTAAATTTCGATTGTAGATTTAGAATCTGCGTTCCCGGGTTATCCTAGAACCAACTTTTCAACCAAATCAGAGATAAAGCATTTTTACCGTTTCTGACACGTTTATCTCAAAATGGTTGCCCCTAAAAGGGCAGTTGGGATAAGGAATATTCAACTGAATTTAGCTAAACGTTACTTGATACGCCCTTCTAAACCGTGTTCTAACAAATCCAGCAGCTAAACTTGACTAACGACTTCAAAAAACACAGATATTGGGTGTTTCTGGACAAATTGCTCACTTTTGCGATCCCCAACAGTGTAACTTTTGGCCATATCTCGAGATTCACAAAACCAAGAAAAATTTCGATTGCAGATTTGGAATCTGCGTCCCCGAATTACCCTATAACCGACTTTTCAACCAAATCGGAAACAAAAAGTTTTTGACCATTTTTGACACCTTTGCCTGAACATGGTTGCCCATTAAAGGGCAGTTGGGATAGGCAATTTTCGACTAAATATCGCTGAAAATTACTTGACACTTATTTTTAAAGGGTATCCTAGCAAATCCACCGGCTTAACTTGACTAACGCGTTCAAACAACACAGATATTACGCGTTCCTAGGCAGTTTGCTCACTTTTGCGGTCTCCAACAGTGTAACTTTTGGCCATATCTTGAGCTCCAAAAGGGTTAGAAAAATTTCGATTGCAGATTTGGAATCTGCGTCCCCGAATTACCCTAGGACAGGCTTTTCAACCAAATCGTAGACAAAAAGATTTTGACCATTTTTGAGAATCGCCTTGGTCCCCCCTTACGATTTTTAAAAATTAAATTCCCTGCCCTGGTCGACTGGGTGGAAGTAGAACAATGAAATTCACACATGCTCACCTTCTTTTCTCGCTCTTCAAAATAAGGTATTAACCATCCCTCTACCCCTTCCCAATCTCGAGATCTAGGGGGGACAACAACCTGCTAATAATAAGAATAAGAATAATAAACAGACAGTATAAAGGGTTGCCCTTTTTTTCCTTTGGAAAGGTGGGCAACACAATAATAATAAAAACGGACATACCCAGATGAAAGGGTTGCCTTTTTTGTGTAAAAAGCGGCAACCCAATAACAATTTTTCAAAATATCGCTCCCAAAATAATTAATAATCGGAGTAGCAGAATCGATTTTGAACCAATTGAAATGTAAAGTAACGCCCATAAAACATTTCAAGAAATGATGGTCATAGCGTGGAATCTACATTTCAAACTACATCAGTAATACCTAACGCAGATTGTTTGCATGAGGAGTTTCAGGAACTTGTCAATCCATTCAACAGGCGTCTTCGCTGCTCGGACGAATGTCCGGAAGAGCCGCAACCCGAACATCTTCGGCAATCTACGGCCCAAACTGCCACTGGCGGTGGAGCGGTGGCGGGACCTTCGAATACTGGACCCTGTCATCTAGCACCAGTCTTCCGGCAGAAAATGCTTAATGGAACGATCAGAGTTGGACGCGGGCCGCGGGTATCCTGGGACGGGGCGGGTAGCGGCCCGCGCGGGCCGGTGCGGGCCGATATTGCAGCTAGGTTTCTTTTGGGACAATGGCTAAGGTCATGGCTTAAGATTTGGGACAAAGTAGTTATTGAAATTTAACTCATTTTTAAAAAATTTCGTGCCTTCGGCGCGATTCAATTGTTCTTCAGCCAAAAAACTTTAGAGTATAGATGATTTTGGCTTTTCTATGACCTCTAGCCTCCAACACAATGACCACAAGTCAATATAAATGTGCCTGTTTGCGTAGTATGGATTCCTGGTCGTGGGACATACAGTTAAAACTGGGCTTATTTATGTTAACCTTTTTCGGAGATGGCAAAAATTGCTCTTGGCTGATGGAGGAGAAAAATATTCTGGAAATAGAAGAAAAGGGTTTTGCTCCTTTATAAGTTTTTATGATCCCAAGCCTGGACAATTTCTTTTTTTGTTGATGAGTTTATATATAATAATTCGTTTAAGATTAGGGGTGCAAAGGCTGCTAACTACCGGTATCTGGCTGGGAACGGCGCTGGGCCTTCAGAAGTTCGTCACTTTCGAGGTCATTCGATTGTTGTGAGAATAAGCGCAAAACACTATTATTGTAGTTTTCGTTAAACGTAACATTTGGTTGTTCTTCTGTCGAAATTTTGGTCAAAATGGCGTAATTTTAACGTTTCCAGTTTCAGAGACATCTTAAAGAAACGTTGATTGAATAAACAAAATTGAATTGTTGACACTACCTAAGTCTTGAAGATTAGGCACTTCTGTAAAAGTAGATAAATATCTTTTTACTAAAAAGGTCTAGTATATAATTGTTTTAACTTATTAACTAAAACAATCAGCTTTGCACACACATAACTTCAGAAGGTCTTAAAACTAGTGCAGGGTTTTGCGGGCCAAGAATTTTGTATGCGGACCGCGGGCCGATCATGTGCGGGCTGCGGGGCGGGTGTGGGCCGCAAATTTCGTCCCGCATCCAACTCTGCGAACGATCTGACTTACAAAAGCCCTGAGAACTAATAATACTAATAAAATAATATTTGATGTTTCAGTATATATTCTATGCTAATTCTGTTCAAATTCGGGTAACATGTTAAAGTAAATTGTTACGAGCTAGTTGTATGAAACCAAAGACGTTGTCTTACATATTCATTCTGGTGCCATAATGGTGAATAATACTGTTTTATAACATATTAGAGTATACAGTAAACATACGGGAAGAATCAGAGATGCTTGGGAATTGAATCACCCACTTTCACACCAGTATCTAATCGTTTGTTATTTATATTAGTAATGATACTTTAATTTACTGTTGATACGGATAATTTCATATTTGAAGCCTGTTGACGAAATAGGTAACATCTATGATTCGAACCGCTTGGCCTGAATCTTAGTACGACACATATGATACTGAAATACTGCATAAGACTTGATGTAATGATGTGGGTTAGAACCCACCCGATCTAATTACGTGGGCTAACGCCCACCCGATGCAATTCTCTGTGGAATAGTCGAAACTCTGCATGACCACGTACGGAATCTAAATACGAACCGAAATTCTGGTAGGCTTTAAGCTTTGGACAACTTAAACCAGAACTCGGAAGCAACTTATACTTTAGTGTACAGTAAATATCTAGATTCGATCCACTCTACATCATACTAAGTATCTGACCAGGGTCGCAATGGCATACCTTTGTGTACAGTAACGAAATACCTATCGCTTATGGTGTTATGTCAGTTAAAATTAACCGATGCAGTAATGTGGGACAAAACCCGCTCGATGAAATTATTAGAGGACTAACCCCGATATCATATGGCCATGAATTGCGAATTCTAAACCTGAATCGAAATCTGGGTCTGCAACAGGCTTGGCCCAACCAGTAACTAGAATTGCATGATACAGTACGGAAAACAGTGAATCATTTACAGATTTCATGATTATTAAATCCAAGGGATTGGGGCCGAAAAATTCAATAAACTTCAAATTTGGACGTACATAATCTTTAAAACTGAGTTCTGTACCAAAAATGACTACTGTTGTAAACATCAATCCCATACTCTTGCCTAGAAACACACTGAAAAAGTGCCTAGCAATGCTTCGAAATGAAAAACTCAAATTGAAGTAGTTTCCTAAATTAGTAATTAGTAATTAATTAGTTCAGTAATTTTATTTTTATGGATGTGCCTTGTTAAACCTTATATATCTCTTAAGAAATACCTTAACTTTAGTTTCCTAAATTAGTAATTAGTAATTAATTAGTTCAGTAATTTTATTTTTATGGATGTGCCTTGTTAAACCTTATATATCTCTTAAGAAATACCTTAACTTCGGTAGAATAAGTATATTACCCATGAACCATGTTTCGCAATATTGTCTTATTAACTTGTCCTTTGTTTATAGATTAGTATAACCATGGCTGGCCGAAACTATCCGCAAATACCTCAACTTCCCAGGTAAAATTAATTAAAAGCCATGTAATAATGATAGGAAACATGACTGACATAAATGACAATTATAGTTACATGTTTGAACTCGCGGGGAACTTCCATACATTACTTATAAACTGGATTTATAAATATCGAGAAAACACCCATTACACCACTCTCTCATTATCTTTATTCGAGTATACAACTTCTAGCATGCCATTTTTAGGTTTGGATAATCTTATTAAAGTCACTCATATCATACAAGCAGTATACTCAACGTATTCTTTACTAACATTCTTAAACAAATAGTATTGTAATTGTAAGCTGTCTTATCGTTTTGACTATATAATTGTTTCTCAGCCGTCGTGACATTCCCAGATTATCTCTCCTGCATAAATTAAGCTTAATTCAATGTAGCTAACTTTAAGCTACATATAGCTAAACTTAAACACAAGCTAAATTTAACTTATGTCCTAACTTAGACAGTGCATACACTGACTATCCGAGCTTGTGTGTTCTAAAGTTTAAGACATCCACCCCTAGCCTGCAATATGTTTAACACATTATATTGTGAAGTTACCACCGGCAGGAAAGATATAACCTATTTTCGATATGCTAAGCCTTAGTAAATTCAGTAATACATTTTGTCAAACGCTCAGTGTTATCTCCGTTCTTCTGCCTAAATTCGTAGGTCAGTTAGCTAATATTCATGAATCGTTAGTTTCGGGGAATTACTGTGCAGTTTGGTTGGGTTACTCGATTGGGTAAGGTTGTTTTGCTAGAAGTTGGGGAAGCTCGCGTGAGTTGTGCTAAGCTTTGGTGCTTGCTGTTTGAGTAAAATATTATGTGGGCTTGCTTAACTTGAGTTTTGTATTTTTCTATTTTGCTATCTCATTGAGTGTGCCTAAAACTAGTAAACTTGCAATCGTTTTCTTTGAGTTCAAGTTGGTCAGAATCGTCCATTGCTCCAATATCACACACCACGGTATTTCACCTGTAGTCTAGGATTCTAATCTAATAGTCAAGTAGACAACACAGTTTTACTAACTCTCGTAGACTCAAACTTCACAATATGCTAAAGGTACAGGGGTGCGCTGGTGCACATCATAGCAACATTACTAAATACATAATAAATAAGAGTATGGCAACAGACATGTTATATGTATCATGAGGGTACGCGCAGCGGCACGGGCACGGGCACGGGTAGTCGGGTACCCAACAGGTACCCGACATCCAGTTAAAGGTTAAAAAACCGAATAATACTGGATCGAGCAGAGTGAAAATTGTTGACTTAGAGCATTTTTAACCAACTGAAAAGTTTGCAGGTTATTATAAGATTTTATTAAAGATATTGCAACTGAAAAACCAAATAATATGAGGAAGAGAAATTATTCCTGATATTTTTCAAATTTCAATTTTACAACTTTCTTTTGTTTAGTTTTGTTTTTAAAATATTAGGTTTTCTTGGATCCAAGGATTTTTTCTTTTGTTAAATTTCTGTTAGAGCAATATTATGTGGAAGTCCATGAATTAATTCATATTCAAAAAATTTAAAATCAACAGGACACAAACAACATAAAATTAGTGAACTTTGTCACAGCTCTGCTGTTGTTCTTTAAACGACCCATCAGCAGTAGTACCAGTTACCTTTAGATGGTGTCAATAGTGACTGATGTGGTCTTAAAAGTTTAGTGATTCTTATGTTCATGGTCAATTCGAACGTTGAAAACCTTCCGTCATTAATGCCCACTGCTCATCAGGTTTCAGTTTTTGTCAGCCTTAACTGTTTCCAAACTGAATGAAAAACGCTCCCGGACTGACTACATTCTGTTGATCAAATATCGGGCATACGAGCTGTTAGGCGATACTTTGGTATGCGCGATAGATGTGTTTGCTGACCAAAGTAGATGCATTTGAAGGCTTACCTAAATTTGTAAAGTGCTCGCATACCAAAGTAGATGTCCTTGAGAAAATTTACCCAAGTTGCAAAGAGGGGATACTTACAGAGACTTATTTTCGGACAGAGTGGGATCGCAACAACGTTAAAGGACAGTATTTCAAGTAACATGCGTGTGACACGGATCAAATCTGACTACGAGTTTGTCAAAGAAATCAAAATTATGAATGAAATATTTCTAGCCATTCTTTAGTCTAATAATAACATGCGGGGTTTGTAAATTATGAAAGTTACTGCAAAACTAGAATTGTTGAATAGAATTACTCTGTGATCGGTAACGATAAACATGCGACTTCAGTAAACCTTGCTGTCAATATACGATTCGAAAGAGTTCCAGTCTGTCTGTAGTGTTTTGCCCTCGCTGCGTTAAAGATAACATAGTATAGATTTACTGTGTATTAATGGCTGAGGGTGTCAAGCACGAGCCCAGAGTGAATGAACGTCAACAAACTCATTGTCAGGGTGTCAAACACAGCACTTACGACCTAAACCTACTTGTCTGCTTCCAGTGTAAGGGTGTGAACTCCAGCACTGCCTACGAAGCCTAAGTTGGCTATCAAATGGTGAACTTATTATTCCGAAACTTTTGCTCAACCTCAGCAAAAGTTTTAGTTAAGTTGTATACTACGTATGTTCGACCTAGGGTAGAGTATCCTAGTGAAGTATGGAACCCAACACTTAATTAAAGATAATGAGATTATTGAAAAAGTACAAAGATACTTTACAAGAAGAATTCCTGGATTTGGTCAATATGATTATGCAGAAAGATTAGCTCGCTTAAGCTTGGAAACTTTGGAGAGTAGAAGAGTACACCGTGACCTGATAATAGTTCATAAGATACTGTATAGACTTTTTGATTTGAACTGGGAGAGTTTATATATTTTCTTATGTCGGCGTAACTAGAGCCTAGAGGCCACTGTCTGAAATTAACAAACACTCACAGTCGCTTAGATATTAGAAAACATTTCTTTTGCGAAAGAGTTATAATATTTTGGAACAGTTTGCCGGAAGAAGCAGTATTGTCCTTATCTCTAACGGAATTTAAATGCCGCCTCGCTTATATAAAGTTTTTGAAAGGTCAAGGGGTCGGGTACTTGCAGTCGATGATACTACGATCGATGGTACTGAATCCCCACTGGTCTTTAACATGACTGGAACAGTTTGGTGTTATTGTATTGATTCTGATAATATGACATTAACCTTATTTGTCAGTATTGAGTGCGTAGCAATGTTGGCTGGTTAATATAAAATCACAGCGCGGGCTCCATGCTCTGCTACCAGATTCCAAGCTACCCTCTGCCTTGCCACATTTAATTTTCACAGTAAACTCTCTGAGCCAGGTGGCGATTCTGCACAAATAGCACTTCATTTACTTGCCTGACTTGCACAGCGGCAGACTGCAAATTTTGCTGATTTTTAGCTAGAATTTGTAGACATCTTGAAGAGCTTTTAATGTCAATTAATTTAATGTCCGTTCTAAAATGTGCAGGAAGGGAAGTTCTGGGGGAACCGGATTTTTCCTGTTTTTTACCCAAAAACCGGAAAAATCCGGATTTTGGGGGGGATGAGAGACCAATCGGAGGGTGAGGTTCAGGTCTGGGGGGTGAAAACCCCCTCCCCAACCCCCCCCCAAGCACATGTATGATTGCGACCATGTAACTAGATTCCGTTCTCAGATTTATATGAATAGCTGGAGTTCGACTGGGGCCTTTTCAAGGAAGGGTAGAGTAGAGTAGAGTAGAATTAAAAATAGCTGTTTTAACTCGCTTTAACTCCACTCAAGCTTGAGTTTCCCTCTTTTAACTCTTTCATGAAAAGGATCGAGTTAATTTTAACTCTACTCTACCCTTTCTTGAAAAGGCCCTAGCTTGACCAAAACTTCGAGCGGATATATATGGCGTAATGGCCAGGTTTTGAACAAAACTTGCATACAGGACGGCCATCAGCTGTCCAACGCACGCGATTTAGTTGTGGCAGATTGCTTCGATTCAGTGGTTGTAGTCGTCTGTCCACCCGTCGTGAATTCGACTTTATCATGCATTGCGCCGGTACTGGAGTACTCACACTAGACAAACTTTGGTCCACTTTAGTGCCCAATTCTGATAAATTTTTGTTGACATATTGCTGAAATTGCTCAAGCTTCTTAGCTTGTAATTTTTCCCATGCGCCACACTCCAGTTGCTTTCGTGAAGAGAGGTAACGCCAGATCGAATTTGCTCAAGGGTATCTGGCTTTGAACAATTGCAAATGCAATTACCCTAGGCATTGGCAAGGCTGCTGCCGGACCAGAAACGTCCACAATGCTCTCAGCGCATAATGAACGCCTGGTGGCGCCGTCAATAGGGATGGACGGCCCCTGGACCCCTGGACGGCCAACTCCGTGAAAGTCTAGGATAACAACAACTCAATTATTGGTGGGAATCACTGACACCCCAGTGCCATGCCTATACTAAACAGTTTTGCAGCCACAGACAAATTTCAAGTTTTTTTGCTTTGAGTTGCGAAAGTGGAGTACCTCTGCATTCCTCCGCAGTCAACTCAGGCGTTCTCTTGTGTGTTTGCCAGTGCGTTTTTGCAAGCTATTGCTATAGTCAATCTTAGAATTCTGGTTAATGGAATGAAGCAGCCTACTATAAAACCGTATTCCGCAGTTTAATAATAGTTTAATACTCCGTGTTTGCATAAATTATGCTAATAATATTGCATTTTGCTACTTTGGTGGCAAACGTGTCGGAAGCAAGGGGGCACCTTTCTTTAGAACTCAATTATCACTTTTGCAACGCTCTGTTTTAGTTTTAAATTATCTGTTGTGGACCTGGACGTTAGTTAAACTTAGATCCGGGCCCAGGGGTCCGGTTAACCGCGGTATATAATACCCGATGGAGGGATGTCTGGCTATTTTAAAATGTTGCAAACACGGAATAATTTAAGATTTAAGCTTAGGATGTAAGCTTATTCTGAGCTAACAAAAAGCTGAAACGAAAAACAGACTCCAGATTCGTGTTCTACGACCCCGGAAACCTTTATACACATCTTTTCAGCAAAATCGAAGACAAAAAATTTTTCGGTTTCCCTTGGTCCCCCCTTAGAAATCGAAAAATTTTGCGATATTTGAACTCAGCATGGTCGAAAACATACCCACACCAAATTTTAGCTCATTTGGGCAAGTTTAACGAATTTTGAGTACTGGGGGGAGTAATCGAGATAAGACCCGATTTTATTTCACTTTGTCTTCAACGAGCCGAACTGAGTAAGTCTTGGTTTCTTATTTTCAAATTCTGACTGCTACATCTGCGGAGTTTTCTTTACTTTATTCATCGCATTCACATTATCACAGCAATGGAACAAGCGCTTGCAATGTTTTGAGAAAATCTTCTGGTGTCTATTATTTAAAATATTTCATAGGATACTACTTTGAAATGTTCAGAAGTTTGTAGAAACAATAATTTTGAATCCAAATAACTGAAAGAATAAAATTATATTTCGGAAAATTTTGCTTAAGGGAGCAAAGCCAGAGAACTTTAGTTCACGAGTGCATCCAATTAACACTAAAACAAGTAAGTCTGACCAAAAAATGTAGAAAGCGAAATTGTTTGCTTTATATCTCGTAAACGCTTCAAGATAACTGCCATAAATTATATATTTTCTGAACCGGAATGATGAGATCTTTCTTCTCGTGAAAAATTTTTTTTGAAATTTCCCGTGCGATTTCAAAGGGTGCCGCTTTTATATGTCCAGAAGGATTGGTAAATGCTACACCCACGATTTTTTCTGGAAAATTTTCCCCTTGCCCAAATGTCCTACACACCAAATTTCAGCTTTGTTGGTTGAAAATTGCGTGAGTTATTCCATTTTTTAGATTTTCAAAATCCTTTGATCTTTGCCGCTTTTTCGACTTTGACTGGTTGTTACTCGCCACTCGCTCAACGAAAAAAATTTTTTGATTGGATTTTCTGGACCGCCTGGGTGTCCGCTTTCATCTGATATACGTGGTATTTCAAAATTTGAAAGTCGATTTTTTCGAAAAATACCACTTTTTGACCCAAAATTTCGGCAAAGCGAATCCAGCAAAAGTGAATAAAAATAACATAATCGTAAAGTTTATTATGAGCTGAATCCAACGATATAAAGATTTCGTGGCTACGACTTATATTGCGCCAGCAATGAATTTTTAAACATTTTTCTTATTTCAGCTGGTTTTTGCTAGTTTACGCCGGTTCAGGTAAATCTAGGCGGCAACATCAAAGGAAGCCAAAAACCAGCTTGAAATAAGGGAAATGTTTAAAAATTCATTGCTGGCGCAATATAAGTCGTAGCCACGAAAACTTTATATCGTTGGATTCAGCTCATAATGAACTTTATGATTATGTTATTTTTATTCACTTTTGGTGGATTCGCTTTGCCGGAATTTTGGGTCAAAAAGTGGTATTTTTCGAAAAAATCGACTTTCAAATTTTGAAATACCACGTATATCAGATGAAAGCGGACACCCAGGCGGTCCTGAAAATCCAATCAAAAAATTTTTTTCGTTGAGCGAGTGGCGAGTAACAACCAGTCAAAGTCGAAAAAGCGGCAAAGATCAAAGGATTTTGAAAATCTAAAAAATGGAATAACTCACGCAATTTTCAACCAACAAAGCTGAAATTTGGTGTGTAGGACATTCGGGCAAGGGGAAAAGTTTCCTGAAAAAATCGTGGTTGTAGCATTTACCAATCCTTCTGGACATATAAAAGCGGCACCCTTTGAAATCGCACGGGAAATTTCAAAAAACTTTTTTCACGAGAAGAAAGATCTCATCATTCCGGTTCAGAAAATATATAATTTATGGCAGTTATCTTGAAGCGTTTACGAGATATAAAGCAAACAATTTCGCTTTCTACATTTTTTGGTCAGACTTTAGTACCAGATTCTTAAGTACCAAAGTGTGTACAGTGTCATTCTATGTACAGACATAATATCAATCATATAAACTATAGCATATAATCTAAGGACATACAAATACACAACACAATAGTTACAAACTAATTAATTTAAGCAGCTGTTTTACAGCAGTACAAAATATATCACCAAAGATGTAAGCAGGAATTGCAGGATACTGGACAACAAATGGGCATTTTGGATCCCTAAAATAAAACTTAGATTTTAATTGAATGAGCTCATTTGAGTGCTACTTAAACTTTACGGGACAGTTACTAAGCTTAAATCTAGGCTAATTATAATGGACTAGATCTCCTCAAATCTAGTCCCAGGTCAATATCCCGAGCGCATAGTTTCTCAACTTACGTCGACTATTACTCAAGCACAACGTCGTGCATACCTTTATCTATACAGCACTTTCTTTCTGTTCAAAGCTCAAGCTTGTCACACTCTTATCTATTATGTAAACTACGAAAGTCTAGGATCGCAACTGTGACGGTTTGTACCTTTGGAGTAGCTCTCTGAGACAATGTAGGCGGCATGAGTGTGGTTGTAGAAATTGTTGAGCATTGCAGGAGGTCCAACGCCAGGCAATAGATAGATGGTGGGATCAGAGTGGCTGCCGATGGGATTCTCAGAGGTTCCATCTGTCCCACCCACCTGCTGTTGTCGATGGCCCTGATGTTTATTGGGATGGCGGTGATGCTCTGAAATATAGTCAATAAAGACTGGCGTGAGTAGGGAACTAACCTATTTTGGAGAACATTACAATAAAAATAAATTGCAATTCATTGCAAATAATTGCAAAAACAATATAAATAAGCTCAGTGTTTGGGAATTTCGCACAGTGTACTGAAATTCTTCTCTTTCTCTGAAACGTGGGGTTTGAGTCAGGGCATATTTTTATACATCTTTCATTCCTGATTTCACCCCCCCAGCAGAACATCTTCAGAACATCCAGCGCAGCGAAGACTGGGCTTCCAGCTTCTTTAATTTTAAATTTAAATCTCATTTCCTCCGGATTTCCCCCCAAATTTCGCGTCCCAGCAAAGCCTGATGTTCACTTTTCAAGATAGTTTGATAGAGCATCCCCCAGTTCACTGTACTGATTGCACTTAATGGCCTGTTGTTACAGACATTTCTTCTTTGTTACACAAAGTGACCTTCCCCCAACAGATTAAGTCACAACTATAATCCCAGAAACCTGATGTCAATTTTTAATCCCTCTGATAAATATTTGTCATTTTGTTGTACAGAATCGCATAGAAGAATTCAGTCGAAAAAAGCTAACAAGTTTCAGTCTCTCCCATAAATTCCAGCCGCGTTGGCTGTCAAAGATACTAAACATGAAACCTGATTATGAAATGCTGCTCATGCTTGAAAACATTCAAACGGACTCTGTGTAAGTAGGCAGTGAAAGCTTAAAAAGTTTTAACATTATTTTCCTGACTAAACAGAGTAGAAAAGCCAAAAGCATACAAATAAAATTTCTATAGAAACTTTGAACTAGTTTTTTCAGTTTTAGCTAGACTTCCAAAGGTAGAGGACAAACTTTTCAGGCACAGTGCCGAAAACTGCCGCATTCTAATTTCGGAAGTAGCCGGAGTCGGAGCTGTTTGGGGTTTGGGGTGCCCGATCACCAAAGGCGGGTGGATGGGAGATTAGAAAAAATGACCATTTATTTTGCATAGTGTTAATATCTTACCAGAACCAATATAGAGTTGAAGCTTCAGATTAGCTGTGGAGCAAAGTCCACCTTTTTTGTTCTCAAGACCTGAGTGTTTACCAGTGGAAGTGGCTGAAAAAGGACCAAATCATCAGTTATTTTGCCCCCTTAGACCAATTTATATTACTTTCTACTTACGTACAACATAGATGGATACATGTTTACAACAGGATGTTAGAAAAAGCATTTCTCAAGAAGCCCTGCGCACTCTATCATAAATATTTTGACTTTCTTATCTCAAATTCCAAATCACCAAAGACCAGAAGCTGTCCTAGTCGTTTCATGCACCGTAAATCATATGTAGACTGTATCCGTTTTCTATAAGCTGTCGTGCTTTACATATGCCAAATGAAAATCTGTTTGTAATATTGTTAGTTTTTGATTTGATTGCAAGAAACGAAACCTACAAATGAAATAATAGATAAGACCGGGCACAAACTCCAATCCGCCAGGGATCGGAGTAAATCGACGGAACACGATCGTGATCAACTCTCGCTGAAAAGGCATCACACACTTTCCCACCAATTTCGACTGACTAGATCGTTCACAGTTTTCATACTCATATCGAGAAACCTAAAACAGAAACGAATGCAGCAATAAGCAGTCTGTCAGTTTACGATCAAACGAGGTGCATAAAAGAAAAATAATGTTCCTACGGTCACCATCAAGAGTATATACCTGAGGGACTCGAGCTCACGATCTTGTGCTCGAGAAAGCTCTCCAAATGGATAGTGCAGTTAGAATCTTATCCATGTACAAGTTTTATTATTAAAACAATTTAGGAGTGAACTGCACTACAGCTTAGATATTCAACCTGCCGTTGCAGAAGGTGCCTAGGCCTTCCCCAGATGGTTTTCCTTTCAATCTGTAGAAATTTGGATTCTGAAAATTTGAGGAAATTATTTTGAATTATTTTTCTTCTAACCAGCAATTTCATATTCCCCCTTCCATTGGTCACACAAAGATTCAAAACAATTCGACCGCTGACACAGCATAAAAACAGTCGTCTTGAATAGTTTGCCTTGTTGGTCCACCACAAGCAGAGGTGCAATTATATTTTTATGAATACTGTACAATATTTTCATAATTCAATGTATTTTTTCGCAGAAATATGTAAAATGATGATGTTGTAAGGCGTTCTTGACATTTTACTGAAATGGCATCAAAATTGAGGATTTCGAATAAAGTTATGAATTTTCAGAAATTATAACCTTTCTACCGTAAATTACTACCTGGTATATTTCTGTGTACTCTATCGCAGTGTTATTATGGGGTCTAGTTTCATAGAAGGGACACATAATGTTGAGTACGTCACGAAGCTGAGCAGTCACAAGGTTGTCACCGGTTGGATCAAATCTGAAACAAAAAATTAAGCGTCAGCAGACAAAAACAAACATACATATATACAATGCTACAAGAATATTTAAAGTAACAGTTCATAGGAAGCCGCGCCCCACGAAAGATACGATCATATAATAACAATAATATGTTAAATTGGAAAGACTAGTGACAAGAGTTCATGATTACTTACTTACTTTATCAATGTGATAAAACAGTTAAGTATGGCTTGATTATGAATATGACCTTTTGTAACAATGTAACAACATATGCAAAACCAAAGTTAGAGTACGTAATGTGCACGTAACATTGGAGCGTTCAAGTTCATAGCTTATGTTCGTGTATCTATCATGCAAGTAAATCCATATACCAGAACGACTTGTAATACTTTATTATTCTGCATTATTTGTATGTCCACACACCTCCTCTCTTTCAACATTTTTTCTGACATTCTCCAAACAAGTTTTAACCTGTTGACTTGAATGTGATCCTGTTTATTACATTTTTCCGTCGCTTGGTACGTGTGTAGCTATTAACTATTAATCCGTTAGCTACATATTAGCTTAGCTAGCTTGCATGAAACGGGTAGCACAATTACAGGCTAACCTTTGGCTATTTTAGGGTCCCAAATTTAGCCAATTTGGATCCAAGAAATTATTAGGTGAAACTTAATTTTCAGAAGACTAAAGAGAGAGTCTATCTCTAAATTGTTTCCTCAATTACGTAACTCCTCTCACTCGCTAAGGTTCTAGAAATCTTCTTGTTAGCTCGTTAGTCAAGACAAAGCTTAGATTCAGATTAGGGTTTAAGCTAACTGGCTCTGATTTTGAAAGCAGGTGCTTAGAAGCAGCCCTCTAATGAGGTGCAGCTTATTTCGCACCCCATCAGACTCCTCCAACCCCCAATTTGACTGCAAATTCTGAAAATAAAGTTATCATGGCAAAAAGTAAAACCAGAAAGATTTCGGATGACACTTGTAATGAAAATGTTTGAATCAAACAAAAGACGCGATATTGAAAACGAAATTGAAAGCAAGTCCAAATAACATGATCCGGGGAAGAGTGGCAATTTGCCACTAATAGATTCCTTGTTTTCATAAAAAAACTTAAAAGTCTAGCAATTTAAAAATCAGTCACCGCACCCGCTACGGTCACGTTAGCGGACTAAACTTCCATAAAAGTAGAATGTCGTGTCGGGATCCTTAAAGCGAAATGGAAAATATCTTTTTGCAATTTGGAATTCTTGGTTCTTTGGAATCTTTGGCAAACAGTTTCTAAACCAGATATTGTAAGCCAGAGCTGATCTTTTCCTATAAAGATAATTTCTTCTCACCGTTTTCCCAGGAGTGTTAAACTGTGAAATACACAATTTTCTATCACTTTTTGCTACCTTTCATTTTTCTTACAAAAAGATTCCCACGAAATTAATGCACCATCCCTGATTCAAATTAGTGCTTCCGATATGCAACTGCACGTAAGTAGGCGAAGAAAATTGTAAATACCCTACCATTGGTCTAAATTTGAAAATTATCACCTTTTACTTTAACGATGACATTTTCTGTGATCTTATCTCGCTCCAAATCACTATTAAAACATTAACTTTTCCATCTGCCAAATGGTGACTGTAGAGAGTTCAAACTTTATCGCCAAAACAAAACGTTTTAACAGCAGTTTTACGACCTTCAAACTTTGCAGAAGACAGACAAATTGACTGCAATGAATTGCAGTTTACGTAATACAAGCACAGTTTTTAGAGAAAATCTTTCGAACGGTGGGCATCGAACCATGTCCAGTTTAGCAGGGACCAACAGTTTGACTTGTAATCGGTTTGTCTAACCGTATACGGATATTTGTATTTATTATAAGTATGTATAATGTATGTAATTTATAAAAACAGACAGTTATGGTGGAATTGGTAGTCTAACAGTATATGTGTGAACACAAATTAACCAAAATTCATGTTGGACCCCACAACTTGTCTTAATATTAGTTATAATTTTATGGACTAAATTACATACCAAATACATTTACAAGCAGCAGCTGCATGCTAAATCAAGTCGCAAAAGTTGGTTTGGGATGAGCGAAAATTTGCTGTAGAAGAATACCCAATCTTTGTCAGATATACTTGTATATATTTGTATTTTTGGTCCATCCATAAACTCCGCCAGAGTGAGTCAATTTTGGTCCAGAACTATTGTTTCAAACGTTTATCTGTGCGCTTGGTTTGGACAGGAAATTTAAGTTCTGTCATCGTGAGCATTTTTCTGGAGCTTTTAATGAAAATTAAATTTATAGCTTTGTCTTAACTTTGAGTCCCCACTCTTGGGAATTTGATATTTTCTGAGAAAGAACTTAGATGCTAGTTTCCAGTTCCAAATTCTGGAATTCCAGCAGAGCCCATGGTTTCAAGTTGTGCCAAATTTTGCAACAGTAAAGACACCGGTTAGTTCTCCAAGGAATTGTTGTATAGAAAAACTAAGTACGTTTCGGTTTTTAGACGGAAAATTTGGCGAAACTTAACCGTACGTGACCTGAAACTGAATCTGAAACTAAAACGAGAATTCTCAAGGCACCAAATTAAGAGCAAACGATAGCACTTTTCAATAACTTCGTTCATGGAAAAATTGCAGCAGTTCACTGAGAGAACTTCTTGAAATTTTGGTATTTTGAGATTTGGTGAAGATTCCGATAAATAATTTTAAGGTAAATGTAATAAAATGGGGTCTACTAATCTTGTTCACAGTATATTAGAGCACTGGTTCAATTCCTTTTAAGCCTCCCAATTCCACTATTTCAATGTAAACAGTCTACCAGGGGTTCTACCGTTGGATTACTCAATACAAACCTAAATTTGATACAGATATAGTGTTTGGAATCCTAACTAGAATACTACCAAAATTAGTCGTTGGTGTTTTACAAGGTTTTAATAGAACTAGCTATCAGATTTAACAAGTCAAGTTATTCGCATACGTAACAAAACAGATCATACACTCAATATTCCGCCGTCAAGGTATAACACTAGTATAGAAACATATACAAAAATCAAGTTACACAAGGAACAATATTCCATAGGTAGACATCAATTAGATTCGCAATATGGCAGATAGGCTAACTAGTCAGTGTTGAACATAAGAAGATACTCTCAACCTCAGTTTTAGTCAAAATCCTTGAAAGTTCTCATACCATCTTTCATGAGCACAAACTCTTTGGAATTTACGACTTTACCTTCCAGGAGATCTGAACAGGAGACAGCAAAGAGGGCAGGATCCGGTGAAACAGCGATTGGCACGGATAAATTAAAGTCACAGGAAATAAGAGGGAATCCGGGTTGGCAGTATAAGTAAAATTAGGCGCAGTGCAGACAGGTAATCCTCCAAAACTGATACCGGTGTTCACCGAGTATCTGGTCTTCGCGACCCAAATCCAAATCCAATCCAAATGGCTATATAGAGCCCACGGCGTATCAGCCGAAACAAGACAGAGCAAAAGACTGAGACCAACGAGTGTAAACCGCAATTCGCTTGACTGCCAACCCAAGACTGAAGTTTAGGTCTGCTCACGAACTGAACTTCAGCCGTACCCCCGATAGAGGGCGCTTCTAACTTTTGAACGGTCCAATCGCTGTGCTCCTACCGTATGCCTGTTTTCGTCGGCTCTCTTTGTTTTCGTCAGAGAGCCGACCCAGTTTGACGTCGAAAGAGCTTACGTAACTTTTGGGGTCAACTTTGATTACTTTAGGGCTTTTCTCAAGGCTCCTCTCAGACGATTTCCCTTTCAATTTCTCCATCAAAAGTACTCATGCAGAAATTCAGATAACGTCACAGAAATACAGAATTCGTCCCACAAAAGAGTTTTCGGACAACACGTACAAAACTGCTCACCAGTCAAGAATTCAAATTTTAGGTAGCTATGTTCAAATCAACACCAGAAAGAAAATCCCAAATGCTCAACTAGCTAGTCACGAAACTTCATCAGATCTTGACCACAAATAACAATTACAAATCAATTAATGATAATCACAACTAATACGAGTAATCTCTTAAAAATCTGAATATTATTTCCTTCTAAAACTCTTCCAAAAGCTCTCAATGCCAGTAAGCAGAATTTGCTGCCTCCACACTCCACTCCACAAAAAATGGGGGAAAGTTCGACTAGGGGGGAAAATTTTTCGAAACAAAAACGGTGCAAATGCAATCAGAAACATATAGAGGATATCGACAAGTCAGCGCTAAATACAGTGTACAGCAGAGCTCAAAAATAGGTAATCACAGTTAGAATCAGCACATATACAATAATGAAAGTCACAATACAATTTTTCTTTGTCGATGGTAGGTGGCAATGGCTAATAAAGTCAGTGTCGGTTACAGTTCAGTCGGTTGGGTGGTAGGCAGTAGCGGTGGCAGCATTGGCCGGTAACAGTTCATACATCGGCCAGAAAGAGGTGGGCGCAGGCATGCAGCCCCGGGGACTAGAGATTCCAGTTGGACAGGCTGGTGCGGGCTTTGCGCGCAGCTGATAGTAGAGATCTTGGAAGGGTCCGAATGGGCAGATACCAGGGCGGAGAGTGCGCCACTGGTCAGGGAAGTCAGCGGGCGTCGACGTGGGGAACGGAGATGAGCCGGACTTTGGGATTAGCGAGAGCCGGAGGTGATGATGCTGTTGTTGAAGATGATGATGACGGTACTAGAGGGAGAGCGGTGACAGTCAGACGGTGCAGCGGGAGAATGGTGCATCGGCCGGAAAATCGAACACGGAAACTGAGGAATCGAACCACGGACCAACCGATCGGGAAACAGCCATGCCAACCGTCCAGAAAAAACCACTGATAGAAAAACAGCCTATAATTAGAACATTGTCCGGAATAAGTAAACAGTTATAATAGCAAAAACAAGGGATGATGTAGGAAGTAATTATTTTATAACCGCTTTTAAAAAAAGCTATTTCCTATAACATAAAAGTGCCAACAATTCAAGAATTCCAGCAATCAAAAGGAAACAACTGAAACCTAAGACTCATTTCCTTGCAGTTCATCTAAGATTAGATTCGGTACAACCACAGAAAGCTAACAGCGCTACTGTTAGGTCTATTTTCATGCCAATTGCAATGCCCAGAAAAATGAAAATCAACTAGTCAAATCGAATAAGCGAACAATAAGCAGCTAAGATTAAGCAGACTTCAATCAGTTAAGTGCCCCAGAGTTACAGGTAAACGGAAAACAAAGGGTAAGTAAAACTCAGTTAGTAATCGTTAGTATGCTCTTGAACTGTGTTGCAGGCCAGACGAGCCCTTCCGATCCAGGATCTATAGAAATCTCTTGACGGTGGTGACAGACCAAAAACTTCCGTTCAAAAAAGGGAGCTGAAACTAGTAGAGACATGGGCACAAGGAACAATAACAGCTAATCACACAGTTTTATTCTTGCTACTGTATCGTTTATATTTTTAGGATCATTCTAGTGAGAACATCTTGCCTAATCATCATCATTATGGGTGCGTATCATTCTTCAAATCAACCTCAACAGCCA
>JASAND010029345.1:0-29635 GCA_030248195.1 Trissonchulus latispiculum | reverse complement strand
GCCATGCATACAAACGTGGACCAGATTTGCTTTCATCTACCGTTTAACTTTTTTAAAAAGCATGTGTATATAATCAGAAAATAAAAATTTGAACAATGAGAAATTATGTCTGAAAAATATTAGAAAACATGCGTCAGATGAAAGCAAAAGAAAACATTTGTAGACATTTGAAAGCCCATGCATAGAAGAATAGATTTCATCTGGAAAAGGGAATAATTAATGGATTAATGGATTAATTAATGGCAATTGATTAAAAACGTTGTATTGAAACAACTCTTAGAGGCTGTAGTTTAGAATTATATTTAAATTTTCACTTTTATCATCTTTTCATACGTTGGTTTGTTGTCTATGCAGAAAATTTAATTACAGAGCAGCAGTCTTGAGAAAATAGGCCTTATATTAAAAATAAAATGAGCATTGGCTCATTGTTCTTACTCACTATTCGCGAGATTACAAAGCAAGAAATCATGTTGCTCTTCAAAAAGTTCATCAGTACCCAAATAATGAGCAACAAACAGGCATCAAAGCTTGCTCATGCCTGTTTCGGGTACCTGGGAATCTTTGGAGCTCTGAGCAGAGCTCCGCTTCTG
Source organism: Trissonchulus latispiculum (assembly GCA_030248195.1). Lineage (NCBI taxonomy): Eukaryota > Metazoa > Nematoda > Enoplea > Enoplida > Ironidae > Trissonchulus > Trissonchulus latispiculum. The sequence goes on along the minus strand of JASAND010029345.1, from coordinate 29,045 downwards.
AGCACCGAAAGTCGGAGCTCCGCTCCGGAGGTCCGTCGAGCGGAGGTCGGGCGCACATCACTAATATATATATCTACTGCGCTAAAAAAATCCCACCCCCCCCCCCCCTCCCCCCCCGCCCACCCGCCTCCTGCATCAGCGGGTTGAAGATATGAGCTCCAAAAAAAAACATACAGTAGCAGCGCGACTCTCTCTAACCTATGTATGCAAGACAACAAGTCATTTGGATTCACTTCCGCTTTATTTTATGACATTTTGAAAACGACAACTACTTTTTGGTTCAATTATCCGAAAATTCCATCAAAAGTTTGGAATCGATGCAACTTTTGACTGGGTTGATTTCGCAATGTTTTGCAAACATCCGTAATGATGGCAATCCTCTCCCTTGCACAATGCCAAAATTGCATCGATCCGGCTGTGACGTTGTTCTGGCACATTGGCCAAACGTGGCGGGAAAGTAAAATTTGGGGGGGAAAAAACCTACCCAATTTTCTGAAAAAAAATTTTTTAACAACTCAACACGGAAACAATTGGCTACAATAGCACGGTACAAAAAAAAACGCTGCGTCACCAAAAGCGGTCAGATTCGCACAATTTTGCTTACCTGGCTAATTCAGGAACTAAAAACCTTAAAAGTGTGCCATTCTCGTTGCTGGAGGGACCCAATACAGGTACAAATGTGGATTTTAAATACCAATTCTACGTAAAAAACCATTCTCTACAATGATAGAATAAAAAGTTTTATCAAATTACATCATTTTTGAGCATTTTTCAAAAATTGCCCTATGTTTATGTGTTAAACTTGATGAAACCTATCCAGTTGATGCAGCATTTTCAACGGCAACATGAGATGTCAAAAGTGTCATTTTAGATCGGTTTTTGGCTCATAATTTCAACTAAAAAAGGGCCGAATTCCTCACTGGCAGTGCCAGAATTCGTGATAGAACAATTTTTTAAGACCCGTGAGGCGTTGGCCTATTCTCCTTATTTTGCCTTTTCTTCCCCCATTGGGTTTTTTCCCGCTGTTTCGTGCATTATACCGCTCTAACGGTACAATTTAGAGAAGCGCAAATAGGCCTAAAAGAAAGTTCTATACGCCAAGTACGATGGTATAAAGTTCTCAGATGTAAATTTTTGGCACAAAAAAGTTCCAGCCAAAACTGAAAATTTTCTCCACGGCTACATATACACACACATTACACATGCATATTTGGGCAAATTTTCAGGTCCTTTTCGTCGAGGAGGGGAGAATCATTCCTGGGAGGGATTTTTTGCAAGAAATGGTCCCAAACATCGTTGGTCTCGGCGAAGTCGCATGGATAAACGTTAAAAATCTTCAAAATGCGTGGATTCTTATATTATATTGACAAAAGACTTATATCAAATTGACATTTCTGGGAAAAAACCACCGAAAAAATTTTAAAATTTTTTCCTATTTTGGGACAACTTTGGGCGCCCCAGAAAATTATGGGGAGCATGCACCAGGTGACAGCATGCTCCTCGTGTGTGTGAGATCCATAGGTGTACCAGGCTACAGTTTGCCCCCTGTGACACCCCCCCCCCACGAGAAGGCCAGACCCTCCTCCCCACACCGACCTCGACTACTCCCCCACGCTGAGCTCAGACCCCCCTCCCCCCTCACACGGGGTCCAAAACAAGCAAAAAATGCAAAAATTTTGCGAAAATTTTTTGCATTTTTTGAAAATTTTTTTAAAAATTCGATAAAATGGCTACAAATCAACTAAAAGCAGCTAAAGTCCTTTAAAAATAGCTTTTTAAAGGGTAATATAAGCAATTATAAACTCGAATTTGGGCTTATTTTGGCATAAATTTCCTCAAATTTCAGGCCCTATTTTCGCATGCCACAACGACTGACAGAAGCTTTTGAGTACGTTTAATGGACTGTGCATCGAAAAAGGAGCATTTTTAGCTAAAGGTGGGCCCCAAAACTTTAACAGTTTAGGCCCCACCAAATTTCGGATTCGGGTGGGGTCTCTGTTGGGGCAAATTTGGGATTTCTACTCCCCCCCACCCCAAATAGGTGGTAGGTACATCCTATGGTGAGATCTCCACGAGAAGGCGACACCTCCTCCCTCTCTAAGGCCGAGCAGACATCCCCCAAGTTGGGGTCAGACCCCTTCCTCCCTAAAATGGTTTCAAAAAAATGGAAAAATGTTTAATTATGCTAAAAAGTTTTACAATGTTTCGAAAAAATGTTTTAAAAATATAAAAAACAATTAGAAATCAGCTTTTTAACAGTTGCAAACATACATTAACACGGTAAGTCCGATTCGGGGGGGTCTACCCTAAGCATCAAATTCTCACTTTTGGGCCCCCACCGACCCCCCCCCCCCCCACCGTCTCTCCCTTTGGGCCCCCCACCAACCCTAAGGTGCCCAAAATGCCAAATTTTTAGATTTTTGGTCAAAATTTCAAAATTTTTCTGGCGTCGCCGGAAATTTTTGGTAAAAATCGTCTATTTTGGTGTTAAAATTTAATTTTTGAGCACCTTTAAGCTTATTATAGCAGTATATGTAGAAAAATAGTATTTTTTTATACGGTATTTTTGGTATTTTTAGCCTTATTTTATTCTCACTTTGGACCTCCTCCCACTAGTGGGGGGGGGAGGTCCAAAAGTGGGGGGAAATAAAAATGGGCTAAAAATGCCAAAAATACTGCATAAAAAGCCTGTTTTCATATATACTGCTATAATTAGTTTTTAAAGGTGCTCAAAAATTAAGTTTTGGCACCAAAATAGACGATTTTTTACTAAAATTTCCGGCGACGCCGGAAAAATTTTGAAAATTTTGACTAAAAAATCCTAAAAATTTGGCATTTTCTGGGCACCTTTAGGTGAGTGGGGGGGGGGTTTCAAAAAGGGAGGGGAACGGAGTGGGGGGGGGGAAGAGGTCGAGTGGGGGGGAACTCGAAGTGCGGGGGCGCCCCCCCCCCAGTAAAAAAACCCCAGGGGTAGACCCCCCCCAGAATCGGACCCCGTGTTAATGTATGTTTGCAACTGTTAAAAGCTGATTTCTAATTGTTTCTTTTATATTTTTAAAACATTTTTCGAAACATTGTAAAACTTTTAGCATAATTAAACATTTTTCCATTTTTTGGAAACCGTTTTAGGGAGGAAGGGGTCTGACCCCAACTTGGGGGGAGTAGTCGTGCTCGGCTAGGAGGGAGGAGGTGTCGCCTTCTCGTGGAGATCTCACCATAGGTGTACCTACCACCTGTTTGGGTTGGGGGGGGAGTAGAAGGTCCAAATTTGGCTAGAGGGACCCCACCTGAATCCGAAATTTGGGGGGGCCTAAACTGTACCCAAGTTTTTTTAGCTAAAAATGCTCCTTTTTCGATGCACAGTCCATTAAACGTACTCAAAAGCTTCTGTCAGTCGTTGTGGTATGCGAAAATAGGGCCTGAAATTTGAGAAATTTATGCGAAAATAAGCCCAAATTCCAGTTTATAATTGCTTATATTACCCTTTAAAACCTATTTTTAAAGGACTTTAGCTGCTTTTAGCTGATTTGTAGCCATTTTATCGAATTTTTAAAAAACATTTTCAAAAAATGCAAAAAATTTTCGCAAAATTTTTGCATTTTTTGCTTGTTTTGGACCCCGTTTTAGGGGGGGAGGGGGGTCTGAGCTCGGCTTGGGGGGGAGTAGTCGAGGTCGGGTGTGGGGGGAGGAGGGTCTGGCCTTCTCGTGGGGGGGGGGGTGTCACAGGGGGCAAACTGTAGCCTGGTACACCTATGGATCTCACACACGAGGGGCATGCTGTCACCTGGCACACCTATGCATGCTCCCCATGATTTTCTGGGGCGCCCAAAGTTGTCCCAAAATAGGAAAAAATTTTAAAATTTTTCGGTGGTTTTTTCCCAAAAATGTCAATTTTTTGATATAAGTCTTTTGTCAATATAATATAAGTCCACGCATTTTGAAGATTTTTAACGTTTATCCATGCGGACTTCGCCAAAAGATAACAATGTTTGGGACCATTTCTTGCAAAAAATCCCTCCAAAATGATTCTCCCCTTCCTCGGCAAAAAGGACCTGAAAAATTTGCCCAAATAATATACATATGTAATAATATATGTATATATAGCCATGGGGGGAAAAAAACCCACATTTTCGGATTTTGGCTGGAACTTTTTTATTATAAGGGTTATCTGAGAACTTTATATACCATCGTACTTGGCGTACTTAGAACTTTCTTTTAAGCCTATTTGCACTTCTCTAAGTTGTACCGTTAGAGCGGTATAATGCACAAAGTAGCGGGGGAAAAAAAACCCAATGGGGGGAAAAAAACCCAAATGGGGGGAAAATAAACCCACCCCTCACAGGTCTTAAAAATTGTTCTATCGCAATTCTGACACTGCCAGTGTAAAATTCAACCCTTTTTTAGTTAGTATGAACCAAAAAACCCGATCTAAGTAACCTTTTTGAGATCTCATGTGCCGTTGAAAATGCTGCATCAACTGGCCAGGTTTCATAAAGTTTAACACATAAACATAGGGCAATTTTTGAAAAATGCTAAAAATGATGTAATTTGATAAAACTTATTATTCTATCGTGTAGAGAATGGTTTTTTACGTAGAATTGGCTGTTAAAATCCACATTTGTACCTGTATTGGGTCCTCCAGCAGCGAAATGGCACTTTTAAGGTTTTTAGCACCTAGCTAGCCAGGTAAGCAAAATTGTCCGAATCTGACCGCATAGGATGACGCAGCGTGCTCGATAGTACCGTGCTATAGTCTCTAATTGTTTCCGTGTTGAGTTGTTAAAAAATTTTTCAAAAAAATTGGGTGGGTTTTTTTTCCCCCCAAAGTGGGTTTTTTTCCCCGCCACGTTTGGCAATGTGCCAGACTAACGGTACAGCGGATCGGTCTAATTTTGGCTGTGTGCAAAGAGGAAGAGTTGCCATCATTGCAGATGTTTGCAAAACTTTTCTAGCCCAACCCAGTCAAAAGTTACATCGGTCCAAACTTTTGGTAAATTTTCGGATGGTTGAACCAAAAAGTAGTTGTCATTTTCAAAATGTCATAAAATAAGCAGGAGTGAACCAAATGACTTGATCTTTGCATACATAGGTTAGAAAGAGTCGCGCTTCTTGCTGCTATGTTTTGGAGCTCATATCTCCAACCCATGACCCAGGAGGCGGGTGGGTTTTTTTTCCCCCCAAAAAGGGGGTGGGTTTTTTTTCACCCCATGGCTATATATATTAGTGATGTGCGCCGGAGCTCCGCTCCGACGGAGCTCCGGAGCGGAGCTCCGATTTTCGGTGCTCCGGAGCGGGCTTCTGCTCCGGAGCTCCGGAGCTCCGGGTACCCGGAGCAGCCATTTTCAAGCTTTGATGCCTGTTTGTTGCTCATAATTTGGGTACTAATGAAATTTTTGAAGAGCTTTTATGATTTCTTGCTGTAGTCTCGCGAATAGTGAGTAAGAACAATGAATTAGTGCTCGTTTTATTTTTAATAATTTTTCTATTTTCTCAAGACTGCTGTATGATTAGTTTTCTGTATATATAACTTTTCCAACGTGCCCAGATGATAAAAGTGAAAATTTAAATATAATTCTAAGCTACGGCCTCTAAGAATTGTTTCAATACAACGTTTTTAATCAATTGCCATTAATTAATCCATTAATCCATTAATTATTCCCTTTTCCGATGAAATCTATTCTTCTATACGTAAACTTTCAATGTCTACAAATGTTTTCTTTGCTTTCATCTGACACATGTTTTCTAATATTTTTCAGACATAATTTCTCATTGTTCAAATTTATTTTCTGATTATATACACATGCTTTTTAAAAGTTAAACAGTAGATGAAAGCAAATCTGGTCCGCGTTTGTTAAATTTGCAATAATTCATGGATTTGGATGGATGGATGGATTCAAAATATAATTTTTGACGAAATTCTCGTAACGAATTTTATGGAGCCCTAATTTATGAAATTTAAACTGAGCAAATCTTGAAAAAGTGAGGCATGAGAACTAAACGGCAGTAAACTAACATTGGCTATTATGTAAACGCAACATAATGCATAATGAAACAGCCAAGAGTTCTGTGAAAAGTCAAAGTCTGAACTCATTTCAGATCAAAAATACAGGCTAGCAAATAGAACAAATGTGTATAGCAAAAGAATCAGATTCTGAACATAAAAATGCGAAGCGCTATATAGTAAACAGTGAGTAGACGTGCTTTTCATTGCAAAAACAATTTGCTTAGCTTAAAATAAAATTTTTACAATTTTAGCCTTTACAAACAGTCGGAGCTCCGGTGCTCCGACAGCCCGCTCCGGCCGGAGCTCCGGAGCGGGAAATTTGTTCGGCGCACATCACTAATATATATATATATATATATATATATATATATATGTATATATATATATGTAAATAATTACAAAACAAACTTATTATACCTACAAAATCTCATCGAAGTTACCTGAAGTTTACGCAGTCAGCCTCCAATAAAATTGTACAATAATTCAAAGGATAATGTTGATGAGACAAACATTGTCACATAAACTTTAAAGGTTGGTAGGCAAGCAAATGGCCAAAAAATCAGATATTACAACACGAAATAAAAACGCAGTTTCTGACGCTGTGTGATTGTGAAGGAAGAATAAGCAGCTTATCAGTCGTTTAGGGACATCTATAGTAAACTGTTTAGCATAGTTTTACCATAGCGTATATTCAGGGTATTTTTTAGGGATTTTTTCCGGGGGGGGGCATTTTCGGGGGGGGCTGGGCTTATTCTAGTGGGGGGGGGGTGGGGGCCCCCCCATAAACACCCTTCCCCCCCCAAAAATCCCCCCCCAAAAAAGTGGGTGCCCCTTTTGGTACCAAATTTTGCCCTGAAAAAATCGCTCAGAAGGCCAAATTTTCAAAAATTTTCCGGCTTCGCCGGACATTTTTCCTCAGTTTTTGCCCTTTTCAACACTAAATCTGCTTATTTTCGCTATAAAAATCAGCTATGCCAGAAAAACAGCGCTATTTTTAGCATATTTTTCGAAAAATTTTCGCCCCCCAAAAATTCCTTGCCCCTCGGACCTTTGGGGGGGCCCCCCCAAGAAAAAATCCCTAGAATAAGCCCAGGGGGGGAAGGTCAATTTCGGGGGGCCCCCCGCCCCCCCCCTGTAAAAAATATACTGTATATTCATGGTAAAAACAACGAAAACTGTTTACCACAATTTTCCACTGATGTGCAAATGTGGTAAAATCATGGTAACTTCTGTTCACGCTTTTTACGACACGGTAAAATCGTCCAAAAAGTGCGATAAAAATTTACCATGTATTTACAGCGTTGTAAATTCATTGTAAATTTCATTAATTCACTACGGATTTACCATAAGTTTACAACACAAGTTCTCCCTGTGGGGGGTCTGGCCTCTCCGTGGGGGGGGCTGGCTTTTTCCTACTGGGGGGGGGGCTGGCTTACTGGGGGCCCATCGATGGGGGGGCTCACCGAAAATGAGGGGGGGGGCTATTTTTTTGCAAAATTTTTGGTTTTTTGCGTAACAAATGCTAAAAATCGCTAAAAAATAACTAATTTTGGGTGTTTTTTAAGCTAAAATAGTGGAAATTTAGGTAAAAATCCGGCGAAGCCGGAAAAATTTTTGAAAACTTTTTCCGGCTTCGCCGGATTTTTAGCCATTTTTAAGCATTTTTTAGCTATTTTAAGCTTAAATTTAAGTTAAAAATAGTTAAGTTTTTAGCTTAGCAGCAAAAAATAGCTATTTTTAGGCATTTTTCGAAAATTTTTCTCCCCCCCCAGAAATCCGAGCCCCCCCAGACCTGGGGGGGGGCCCAGACTTCCCCCACCCCAGAAATTTTTGCCTAGGAAAAAGCCAGGGGGGCATAGGTGTAATTGGGGGGGCGGGAACCCCCCAGCCATTTTTCCAAACCCCCCCAATTTTTTGGGGGCCCCCGGCCCCCCCGGTTTTCGGGAGGTGAGCCCGTGGGAAAAATTTTTATTTGATGGCGGATCTGAGCAGAGCGACTATATGGTAGGGGGTTTTCGGGGGCATAGAAATCAAATTTGAGATCAGTTTTATTGTCCGACCAACCAATTTTGTTCTGACCACCCTCAACCCCAGTAGTGGTTCCGCCTACTAAATCCGTTTAATCATCCTTAAATTGCCCCCGAGCGAAGGTGCAACTTGCAAATTGTGGTGAAACAAACCTCAGATTCGAATTCTACGCCCCCGAAAAACCCCGGGTTAATTGTCGAATTCTGAGGTCAAATAAGAAAATTTTCCCACCGGGGTCGGAACCATACATGTGCTTGGGGGGTTTCACCCACCCCCCCAGAATCCGGATTTTTCCGGTTTTTTGGGCGGTTTTTTTGTAGTGACAACTTTCTTTCTTTCGTCTATTATCTTGTATCTTTCTACAGCCATCGTGCACCACCTGTCAGCTTGAGCTTGTCTCGCGGGGTGTGTGTCTTTGGCAGGGCTATATGCCCATTCAAAAACGTGTCGCTACAGTTTGATAACGAATTCAAACTTAAGCTTGGTTCGATTGTGCCTGGGTGGCTCAATCGGTAGAGCGTCGGTCTAGTTAACCGAAGGTTGTGGGTTCGATCCCCACCTCAGGCCCGAATTTTTCGGGTCTGTGGTGCTGTAGTGACAACTTTCTTTCATCTATATATTATCTTGTATCTTTTTGTTCGGTGGCCGTTGGTCGAAGAACAGCTTACCCCACTTACTTACCCCAGAACAACTTACCCTCCTGCACATGTCTGGTCAGAACCCCGGGGTTGGAGGGTCGCCAGAACAAAATTGGCAGGTCGGACAGTAAAACTGATATCTAATTTGAATTCTAAAACTCCGAAAACCCGCCTATAAGCAGACATGTGCAGGAGGGGAAATTTGGGGGGGGTGAAGGACCCCTCTGGGGGGGTGAGCTCAGGTCTGGGGGGGGGTGAAACCCCCCCAAGCACACGTATGCCTATAAGTCATTTTTGTTGAGACGGCCTTCAAATAAAAAATGTTCCCGAAAACCGGGTTCGGCGCCACAGAGGCCGCGGTTTGAGAGCTACATTAAAATTTGTATTTTTACTGAAACTGCCACCCACGAAAACCCCCATAGGCAGGTTATCGCTAAATTTGGTATATTTTTCATCAAAAACCCTTTTACCCCTCCTAAAGTGCAAAAATGTAGTTAATTTCGCGCCAATGACACGAAAATTTTAAAATTTAATTTGCGTTATAATGTCCGCTGCGCGCTGACAATAAAATCATTTTCGTTGTAAATTGCAGTGCAAGATACAACGATTCTGTCCTGAATTTACCACGGATTTTAATTAAATTGTATTATATATAATTACAATATTTTACAATACACCACGTTGTGAAATTGTTGTAAATCTGTTGTAAAATCGTTGTAAATGCAATTGGATCAATTTACAATGTTTTTTACAACGAATATTCAACGTTTTTATAATGATTTAGCCATGTGGTAAATTTGTTGTTATATAAATCGTGGTAAAAGTTTTCATCTTTTTTTACAATGCTCCAAAATAAGTTCTAACAATTTTATAACCTACATATATATTTATCAGGTAAATTCGCTATAAAATCGTAGTGAATACGCTGTAAACAGTTACCACCACGATTTTACCACAAATTTACCGAAGGTAAAATCGTTATAAAGACGTTGTAAATTCGTTCAATTGCATTTACAACATTCAATGCAGTACAAATTATTTTAATTACGCATAAAAACCGAAGTAAAATCATTGTAAAGTAAATCATAAAAGATTTACTCTTTCCTTTCAACATTTACGAAATTTAAATTACAAGGATAGATGTGCAGAATTGGATATTCTTAGTCTAGAATTTACTAGACTAGTTACTGACCTTGTTTTTGTGTATAAAGTGATATTTGGATATAATATAATTAATATGTTTGACTTTTTCGAGTTACAGCCTTGCATGCATAATACGCGTGGGCATTTACTAAAGTTGCGTTTACCAAAATCAAATTTGAATTTACGCAAATTCAGTTTCCCATGTAGGATAGTACTACCATGGAACGCTCTGCCGGAATCTATTATTTTGAGTAAAGATGTAGTGGATTTTAAAAGAAAATTGTTGTTAAATAAAAGTGTTCTGTTTCATTATGTAAAAATGTATGCTCATTGAATGTATTTTTATGTTTATTTCTTGAAACTGTTTATTGTTATAGTGTTATTTCAACGTCTATTTCCGTCTATAACGCCTGGAGTAAACGTTTTCGTTTCGTTTCATTGTAAATTCATTAAAATCTTATGGTCAAGTCGGATATAATCATTGTAATTCCATTAAAAAATACTAATATTTCATTAAAAATCCGTGGTATAATATATATATATATATATATATACGTACGTATATATAACATAATATAAAATGTAGTCCGTACCGTATATATATATATATATATATACGTTTATACGTGGCAATGTATACATAAATATATGTTTTAGCTCTCTGTTTACGCCTCCTGTTGGTCTAATTTTACTTGTATTGTAAAATATATATAATTTGCTGAAATTCATTATGGTGAAAGTTAGTGTAAAGGATGTGGACCAGTTCGAAATGGTCACAGAAATTGCTGGTTTCTTGAAAAAATCTGGAAAGGTTAAGGTATGACGGGTGCATTGCATTGATAGTTCAGATGCAATTAATTAGGTGGTTTCAGTGGCGTAGCCAGAAAAAAATTACGGCGGGGGAATTCCATAGTTTGTGGGGAAGGGCCAGGACAGAGCCTTTAGGGTGTTTTTCAAAATTTTAGTTTTATGTTTCGGAAGTTTATTTTACTGAGCTATGGTTTGGTAGTTTTCATACCCTCAAAATAATGTATGAGCATTCTGTCAGGCGAAGCCAACAACACTTTAAAAAGTCATGTGACATGTCGAAAGTTTTATTATGGTGTTGTCGTACCACACTGTGGCTTTCACATTTCGCTCTTGTTATGAATATTTTGAAAAATGAGCTTCTTGTGGCACATCGAAGGCAAATTCTGGGGGGGGGATTGCCACATCAATTTCGGAGGGAAATTCCCCTACCGGTTCGTGGTTTTATGTACGTACGTATATATCTACGTATGCCCATTCTGAATGTGATAATTATATGATGATGATAAAATTAGATATTAAATTTGGCGACATCTTGCATTTTGGAGTGGGAGGTGTCGGTTTTCGTGTCGAAATGTGTCACAAATTCCATTTTTGAGTTTATATTTTTTAAGAATTTTCTCGAACTTATATATAGATAAGTTCACGCTAAGCTTATAGTACCAGTGACGTTAATTCCTATGCATTTTTAGGTTATTAATTTTTCGCCAGATTTTTGTATATACGTGTATATTACTGGGTTTATTTTAGGCAAAAATAAGTGGGGGGGGGGGACGCCCCCCCACTAGTGGGGGGGGAATAAAATGGGCTAAAAATGCTGTATAAATAGCCTGTTTTCCACATACACTGCTATAACTATGCTTAAAAGTGCTCAAAAATCAAAAGGCGATTGGCGATTTTTGATCAAAAGTTTCCGGCGAAGCCGGAAAAATTTTGAAAAATTTGACCAAAAATCCTAAAAATTTGGCAATTTCTGGAAACCTTAGGGTGAGTGGGGGGGAAGCCCAAAAAAGTGGGGGTGGGGCCGTGGGGGGAACCCAAAAAGTGGGGGGGGGCGCCCCCCCCCCCCCCCCCCCAATAAAATAAACCCAGTATATACCTTGGTCATGCTACTCCCTCGCCACTTTTCGGAAGCCTCCCTCACTTTCAGAGCAGAAGAAGCAGAAAAGGGCCAAAGGGCGTCGTTTACTTATATCAAGAGTACATAATAACTACGTAAGAGTGTGACAAGCGTCCCACTCTTAGTTATTAGCCTGCAGACATCATCTGCACAATAACGGCCTACAACCCCCACGACTGAGTACCAGGTACACAATTGTGTACCAGCACTCGCTTGTATGTTTACATGTTGAAGCACAAAAGTGGCCAGCTGCTGATAGAATGTTTTGGCTTCAACATGTAAACATACAAGCGAGTGCTGGCACACAATTGTGTACCTGGTACTCAGTTGTGGAGATGGTAGGCCGTTATTGTGCAGATGATGTCTGCAGCCTAATAACTAAGAGTGGGACGCTTGTCACACTCTTAGTTATTATGTACTCTTGCTTATTCATAGATGCTGTAACAGTAAATATACGTGCTGTAACGTATTTAGCGCGTATTGTATATACGTACTGACTAGTCAGTGTTTTTGGGCCGACACCTTGTGTGTAGCTTTACACACCTCTCCTGAACAATTTGATAGTTTTTCGGAAAAGAATATGTGGTTAGACACACTGGCGGATCCAGGATTTGGAAGGGTGGCGACGCATGAACATTGCCCTTTACCTCTTTTTAGTTCTCTCTGGACGGGCATTACTTTCATTACGAAGTGATAGTCACTAGCTAGTTTGTCCACGACATGTACATATATAGCTTGTATATATAGGCAATTTCTATTCCTGAATCTGCTTGCTTAGATAGTCTTGTTGTTCCTCTTTTTCAGGTCCCGGAATGGGCTGATGTTGTGAAACTGGGAAAACATAAGGAGATGGCCCCCTATGATCCGGACTGGTACTACATTCGTACGGCCTCCATTGCCCGCCATCTCTATATCAGATCACCGGCTGGTTAGTTACCCCTTTTTTGTGCTGCTGCTTTGCTGCAGTTGAGTTCTAGAGCAATTGGTGGGAATCAGTTCAGTTGTACTAAAAAGAGGGCATCTTTAAAATAGAACATATATAATTTTTTGCGTGGGGGGGGGAGGCTGGCTTATCCCTGGTGGGGGGGCGCCCCCCATCCGGCGACCTCCCCCCATTCTAGGAGCCCCCCATGAAAAGCCCCCCCATAACCCCAAAAGTTGCCAAATTTTACTATTTTTACCCTAAATTTTCAAATATTTTTCCGGCTTCGCCGAATTTTTGACTAACTTTTTGCTATGTTAGCTTAAAAAACACCTAGAATTAGTCATTTTTTAGCGATTTTTAGCAGTTTGTACACAAAAAACCCACAAAAATTCGAAAAAATTTTTTAAAAATTGCCAAGGGATAAGCCAGGGAGGTAGTCCTGGTTTTTTGTGTCAAGAGCTACGTCATGACACAAACAGCTTTTTAGTATGACGCAAATGAAATTTGTACTGACGCAGCTTAGCTTACAACACCATTTTGCGCTAATGTTGCAAGTGAGCTATTTTTTCAAACGTAGTATAAAAATTTTCTTCTGGCGGCTGCGCCCCCAGGCACCCGCTTGTCACATAATATTGTTGCTTGCTTCGATATTTTGTTTTCCTAATCTAAAAGTTCCTGGCTTTAGTCTAGCGGATTGTGGCAATTGAAAATTTGTAATTCTAGGATTTATCCAAACGGGCTTATTTGGCAGTTTTTACACAAAAACGTAAACATGTCAACAGGCCCGCACTTGAACCCGATTTTGAAAAGGGGGGTCCAAGGTAAAATGCAAGGGGGGGTCTGGGGGCGGTCCCCCTGAAGTTGAAGAATTTTTGCATTTTTGCCCAAAAATCGTATATACATTGGATGTTTATTTCTTGCAAAAAGTAAATTATCGCGCCGGCGGCGCGAAAATTTTTTAAAAATAGCTGCTTTTGCTATAAAATTACAAAAATTTTCTATTTTGTCATCCCAAAAGGGGGGGGGGTCTAGACCCCTTGAACCCCCCCTGGGTGCGGGCCTGCATATCAAAATATTTTTAAAAATATGACCACCAGTCGAGTGAGCCCTCCACCTTTGAATGCCTCCCTCTCATCAAAAAAATCGCCCAATAATAACCCAACCAACCATCTGGGCTTTTCTGGGAGGGGGCGTGGGCCGCTCCTCCCACTTTTTGGTCCCCCCACTCGACCCCTTCCCCAGCACCCCCACTTTTTTGGGCTTCCCCCCACTCACTATAAGGTGCCCAGAACATGCCAAATTTTAAGGATTTTTGGTCTAAATTTTCAAAATTTTTCCGGCTTTTTTTCGTTTTTTTTCAAATCGTCTATTTTGGGACTCAAACTCAATTTTTGAGCACTTTCTAGCATAGTTATAGCAGTATATGTAGAAAACTGTTTTTACTGCTTTCTTGCCAATTTTAGACCACTTTATATCCCCCACGTTTTCGCCTAGAAAATGTCCAGACCATGACTATACTTTTCTGGGCTTATTCTATTGGGGGGGGGGGGGGGGGTGTGGGGGCCCCCCCATAAACACCCTCCCCCCCCCAAAATCGTCCCCCCCCCCAAAAATCGCCCCCCCCCCCCAAAAGTGGGTGCCCCTTTTGGTACCAACTTTTGCCCTGAAAAAATCGCTCAGAAGGCCAAATTTTCAAAAATTTCCCGACTTCGCCGGAGATTTTTAGTCAATTTTTGCCTATTTAAGCGCTATTTTTGCACTAAAAATGAACTTTTTGGGGATTACTATAAAAACAGCGCTATTAGCATGTTTTTAGAAAAATTTGAAAAATTTTAGCCCCCCCCCCCAAGAATGACTCGCCCCCCGTGGGCCCCTCCAAAGAGCCCCCCCCCCCCAAGAAAAATTTCCTAGAATAAGCCCAGCTTTTGCTCATGTATTAATCGCGAAGGTGATCTAAGTAATTCCCACGAGAGTCTACAAGTTTGCAAAACTTGCAACTTCATCGAAGCTGTGCCCTCCATACCTCACGCATCGGATTTTTATTTTCTTGTTATTTTTCTTCAGACTGACGTTGCACAACCCAAATAACATTTTTTGAATCTTACCTCTGCTGGACCTACATAAGTGTCTGGTAAAATTCTGTTTAGTCAATAGCTGTAGCAACTTATGTACTTATGTACCCTTAGCTTAGTGTAGTAATTCTGCGTTGTGTTTAGGTGTTGGAGCCTTCACCAAGGTCTACGGGGGTCGTAAGCGGAACGGAACGGAGCCCTCACACTTCTGCCGGGCCTCTGCCTCTGTCATTCGAAAGTGTCTACAGACCCTGGAATTTCTGAAGTGGGTGGAGAAGGATTCCAACAGCGGCGGACGCACGCTGACACGTCAGGGCCGAAAGGACTTGGATCGCCTCGCGTCTCAGCTGAAGCAGAATCAATCCCTGGCCTAGGACTAGAGAAGAGCATAAACTTTAAAATTTGTTGCAAACAAGTTGAGAAGTCTCTATACTGTAGGAATGTATTAAGGTGTTCTCTGTTTTTTTCGCTGTTATACACATTGTTGTTGATGTTTGCTGATTTCTTGTGAGTAAACAGCTTTTGGATTGGTTGAAATAAACCTCGTTGGTTTTGTGTGATTATGCTGGTTTTTTGGAGGAAATGGATTTTTTTGAATGTTCGTAGTTTTTAGAGATTTACTCTTATATTGTTAGAGAAATCTTGCTATAATAGCTATAATATGACCGGAAAATATGTACACTTTGAACGTTTATAGCAGATTAAACTTTGGAGTAACCCAACAACGTGTGTATTTGTAGAATCGTCAGTAACTCACGATTTCGCAAATCAGGAATTGAGGGTTTCATTGACGGAAAGTCTCAATTTTTCGCCTAATTTTTATTGCAATCAAGATCTTTGCTTCTACGATCAAATAGAGTTGGTCTCGCCGGACATCTTTGCTCTTACAAGCTTTTCACGAAAATGCAGCCAAATTCCGATTCTTAAAGTACAAATACTTTGTTTTCTCCAAAGGTCAATCTGCTGTAAACGCTCAAAGTTTGTACACATTTTTGGTCGTACTATAGTGACAGAATTCTGATAGCTCGTATTAACTTTTGCAGATGTGCACTTCAGTTTGAATTCATTAAGTGATAGGGTGGGCTGGAATCAAACAATGCTTCAAAGGAAGTTGGGGTTTTGTCACATCGCATAGTTCTTGGATTGTATATATGGTGCAACTGAATACTCTGACGCAGCTAGATTTCAACTTAAACTTGTATAAAAATGCCTACTGGGTGGAGTTAATTCTTGGGATAGGCGCTGCATTTATAAAATGAGTACCGCCGGCCAGACCTTCATGGTGGGTTTCCAGTTCTCTAGATAGTTTTCAGCATACCTGAACGGGAGGCCAAGTTTCACTGACCCTTGTGGAAGCATGTTGTGGTACCCCTTGTGAGAGCGATTTTTCTTAGGGGTACTTTTGAAGGCAATTTTTAAGTGATTTTTGCCACTTTTTTACAAAAAACAGTTATTTTTTAGCAAAAACGCGATTTTTGGACGTTTTTTCGCAAAAATAGTGATTTTAAGTGAAAAATTCCGGCGAAGCCGGAAAATTTTTGGAAATTTTAGTCGTAAAACCCATTTTTTGGGCAATTTTCTTACCCCTTGTGGCCAATTTTCTTACCCCTTGTGGGAGCAATTTTGCGACCCCTTGTGGACGACTTCGCGGGGGGGGGGGGAAATTTCCCCCCCTTGTCCACCTGTGGTTTTCAGTCGTATCATCTTGGAGACCTAAACCGAAGTTCTAGTCTATCTGTACCACGTACATAAAATTCGCTTTTCCGTAGTAAATTTGAAGAAAAACAGGAAATTGCGTTTAATACAACAATGAAGTCTTCTTCAATCTTATTGGGTTTACTGGTTAACTAATTGGGTTAATTGGCTGGCCTTTCTTAGTTCTTACTTTCTACACACTTTTCCACGCACAATGTTTATAGGAGGTCCCGTGGTGGCCGAATGGTGAGGGCGTTCGACTTTGGATCCGATAGTCCGAGGTTTCGAATCCCCTCTGCCACTAGGCTTTCTCAAATCTCCTTGAGCCTCAATCGGGTTTGTGAAAGCCTTATGGCCGCGGGTATTCGAATCTCGGACTGTATAGGACCTTTGCTTGAGCAAGGGACTATGATTATCGGTTCTCCGTGGACTCTAGCCAACCCAGCTGTCTATCCTTAAGTGGTCGGTAAATGGCTGCCGCTGTTGTGGGAATGAAACAGGCGATTGTCTGGCGCATGCTGATGATGATGAAGGGATGGCTGCTTGGACGGACGGTGCAGTCCAAGATGCCAACAAAAAGGGTGGTGCCGGCGTTGTCGTTACCGACCGACGAGGGATCAAGATTGCGGAGCTGAAGGCATCAGCCGCCGATCTCTGCTCTAGCCTCCGTGCGGAGGAAACTGCCCTTTTAATCGGCCTGGATTGGATTGTAAATCGACAGGACATCAGGAACCCGTCATCCGAACTCAGGGTCTGTACAGACTCCAGGTCGCTAATCCAGAAGCTCAAGTCTGGACCCCTACAACCGATGTCCACCCTGGAAAGGGATATCTGGGCTAATCTGATGATCATTACGGAGGCCGGTACCCATGTCACCATTCAATGGGTCCCCAGTCACGTCGGAGTTTGGGGTAACGAGGCTGCTGAGTGATATTGCAGCTAAAAATGCTCTTTCCCTGGACCAGAGACGGTCTGATGCCGATATGCTGACTGTCAAAGCCGCCATAAAACGCTACATCAAGAACAAATGTCATCAGTTGTGGGGGGTCGATACGATAGCGAAGGTATCTACCCGGAACATCTACCAGTGCCAAAATCCCAAGAAGCCGGAAGGAGCGTGTAATTCTGTCGCAGTTGCGTTGCTAGGGTCATTGTTCTATCCTTGCAAAGCAACAGTTCCGAATAGGAATTGTCCAATCCCCGATCTGTCCTTCCTGTGGGATCCAAGAGGAGGACCTTGCCCACCTCCTCCTCCATTGTCCCGCCCATAGCGCTGCCCGGCGCCGTCACCTGGGGAGTAGGCCTAGGCTGGACATTTTATCGAAGGGTCCCCCTCGGGTTCTGGCCTTCCTCCCGAATGTGGGGCGGCTCTGAGCTGCTCTAACCACATTGGATATCCTCCACTTTTGGTCCAGGAATAGGAAGAAGAAGAAGGGATGGCTCCTGTTCTACAAAATTAGTCAACTATAGCAATGTTCACAAGAAACAATCACCGCGAATGTCCACAAAAAACTCACCCACCTAGACGGCAGACAACAAGCCGCAGCCAGAAAATTTTTTCCATGGTAATAGCCGTAAGTCCCAGCCTTAACATACGTAAGTTTGGCTGCCGAGGCCCAACTCTTCGTACTAGGGTGCCCAAGATAGTCGACCTACCCACCCAAAATCCGACCCTCGGACAACTCCGGACCAAAATTGTTATTTTTGCTAGTATATACTCACTATGGACTTTGCGCAGCTACCCTATCCCTGTAACATGTCCTAACTGTAAGCTATCCAACCATATATTGGATTCCCTGCCATGGCGGGTGATTTTTTTGCTGACAAATTCACAAAAGAAAAATCACTATCAACGCTTTGTAAAATGTCTCTGGGGCAACGGCTAAGGCAAAACTAATGCTAAATTCGAGCTCACCGGCCCGAAAAACCTATATAGCGCATGTTTTAGGTGCCTCAACCCCCTTCTAGCAGACCGTCCGGCCGATGGACACGGCCCGGACCCAGGGGGTGGTCAGGATTACCTATCTGGGCAAAAGCTACTGAAAACTAATGCCAAATTTGAATTCTACGCACCGAAAAATCTAAATAGGCCAGTTTTTAGGCTTCTGGGGCCTTGAAATAAAATTTTTGGTCAGTCACGTGTGACAACGATCCAGGTCACGTAACCCTAGGCCAAGTCACGTGCCCATTCCAGATGCGAGATTACTCCACCAAATTATTTGTTCTGCTTACTAGAGTAACAGAACACAAAATAAGTGGATTCCTAGCTTCCTTGTATCAATAATCAAGGTTAAGCATATTGGCCTGGCCTGGGTACCCACTTTGGTCCCGGGGGCCGAGAACCAAAATTTTAAGTTCAGCCTGCACTAAGCCATACCAATTTGTTACATAATATGGGTGTAAAGGCGTCTGCGCGGCCCCCTGGAGACCGTGTTGGCCTGGTGCCAGCTAATTAGAGGTCCGGGAGTGGTAAAAAGGTTACCATCGTAAACAACTCGAGTAGTAGTACAAGTACCACCATACTTTTGGTTCGAATTCGAAACTTCGAATTTTTGCACTAGGCGATTGTTACGGTGCGTTTGTTTTTTTCTCGGTGAATAAGGCTTATTGGAAATGCATTTTACGGTTAAGTATTGGAACGATGTGGGTATTTTGGCACCATACCACTATTATATGTTGGTAGACAGGATCCCCCCATGCTACCTTGTTTGGTCATTTTGGCACCTGGCCAATTATGGCTCTGTGCCAAGCTCCCAAAGTCGGACTTTCGCTATTTTTAGCAAATTTTGGTCACACTTTTCTTGAACTGGGTAGAAGCTGGAGAGGTCTAGTATCTTTTGTTGAAAATTACCAGTAGGGGTGCATAAAGTAACGAGGGGGATTTTTTAATTTTGCTCCCTAGTTTCAGGAGATGGGCCCAAACTTTGCATTTTTTTGGCCTGTTTTGGCGAAAAGTTTCCAAGTCCCACTTTTACTAGAAATGCCCTAAAAGTCACTAAAAATGGCGTTTTTCGGCCTCGGGGTGGTACCCATACATAGTAAATCGGGGTCGCTGAAAACGATGAGCATACTGCCGATACCGCCCGAAGTGACCACTGGTCAGCATGGCTCCCGTGGTTCCTCGCCCAGGGTCAAAGTACGGAAAACTCACTATAAACAGCGTTTTTCGGCGTTTTGGTTGTGGGCGTTTATAGTAAATCGACTACGCTCGTTTCAATGGGCCTATTGCCGAAATCGAGGGAAGTGGCCAGTGGTCACTACGTTCTATGGGGCTTATTGACCAGTGGTCAAACCCCTTAAAACAGCGTTTTTCGGCGTTTTGGTTGGGGGCATATATAGTAAATCGACTACGCTCGTTTCAATGGGCCTATTGCCGAAATCGAGGGAAGTGGCCAGTGGTCACTACGTTGTATGGGGCTTATTGACCAGTGGTCAAACCCCTTAAAACAGCGTTTTTCGGCGTTTTGGTTGGGGGCATATATAGTAAATCGACTACGCTCGTTTCAATGGGCCTATTGCCGAAATCGAGGGAAGTGGCCAGTGGTCACTACGTTGTATGGGGCTTATTGACCAGTGGTCAAACCCCTTAAAACAGCGTTTTTCGGCGTTTTGGTTGGGGGCATATATAGTAAATCGACTACGCTCGTTTCAATGGGCCTATTGCCGAAATCGAGGGAAGTGGCCAGTGGTCACTACGTTGTATGGGGCTTATTGACCAGTGGTCAAACCCCTTAAAACAGCGTTTTTCGGCGTTTTGGTTGGGGGCATATATAGTATATAAATCCACTACGCTCGTTTCAATGGGCATATTGCCGAAATCGAGGGAAGTGACCAGTGGTCACTACGTTCTATGGGCTTATTGACCAGTGGTCAAACCCCTTAAAACAGCGTTTTTCGGCGTTTTGGTTGGGGGCATATATAGTAAATCGACTACGCTCGTTTCAATGGGCCTATTGCCGAAATCGAGGGAAGTGACCAGTGGTCACTACGTTCTATGGGGCTTATTTACCAGTGATCAAACCCCTTAAAACAGCGTTTTTCTGCGTTTTGGTTGGGGGCATATATAGTAAATCGACTACGCTCGTTTCAATGGGCCTATTGCCGAAATCGAGGGAAGTGGCCAGTGGTCACTACGTTCTATGGGGCTTATTGACCAGTGGTCAAACCCCTTAAAACAGCGTTTTTCGGCGTTTTGGTTGGGGGCATATATAGTATATAAATCCACTACGCTCGTTTCAATGGGCATATTGCCGAAATCGAGGGAAGTGACCAGTGGTCACTACGTTCTATGGGCTTATTGACCAGTGGTCAAACCCCTTAAAACAGCGTTTTTCGGCGTTTTGGCTGGGGGCATATATAGTAAATCGACTACGCTCGTTTCAATGGGCCTATTGCCGAAATCGAGGGAAGTGGCCAGTGGTCACTACGTTGTATGGGGCTTATTGACCAGTGGTCAAACCCCTTAAAACAGCGTTTTTCGGCGTTTTGGTTGGGGGCATATATAGTAAATCGACTACGCTCGTTTCAATGGGCCTATTGCCGAAATCGAGGGAAGTGGCCAGTGGTCACTACGTTCTATGGGCTTAGTGACCAGTGGTCAAACCCCTTAAAACAGCGTTTTTCGGCGTTTTGGCTGGGGGCATATATAGTAAATCGACTACGCTCGTTTCAATGGGCCTATTGCCGAAATCGAGGGAAGTGGCCAGTGGTCACTACGTTCTATGGGGCTTATTGACCAGTGGTCAAACCCCTTAAAACAGCGTTTTTCCGCGTTTTGGTTGGGGGCATATATAGTAAATCGACTACGCTCGTTTCAATGGGCCTATTGCCGAAATCGAGGGAAGTGGCCAGTGGTCACTACGTTCTATGGGCTTATTGACCAGTGGTCAAACCCCTTAAAACAGCGTTTTTCGGCGTTTTGGTTGGGGGCATATATAGTAAATCGACTACGCTCGTTTCAATGGGCCTATAGCCGAAATCGAGGGAAGTGGCCAGTGGTCACTACGTTGTATGGGGCTTATTGACCAGTGGTCAAATCCCTTAAAACAGCGTTTTTCGGCGTTTTGGTTGGGGGCATATATAGTATATAAATCCACTACGCTCGTTTCAATGGGCATATTGCCGAAATCGAGGGAAGTGACCAATGGTCACTGCGGTCTATGGGGCCTATTGACCAAAAGGGCGGACCCCTTAAAACAGCGTTTTTCGGCGTTTTGGTTGGGGGCATATATAGTAAATCGACTACGCTCGTTTCAATGGGCCTATTGCCGAAATCGAGGGAAATGATCAGTGGTCACTACGATCTATGCGGCCGACTGACCACTGGTCAAACCGCCTAAAACAACGTTTTTCGGCCCTATGGCGGTATCCATATAGTAAACCCGTGTCGCTGAACACGATGGGCATACTGTCGAACTCTTTGGGGTGACGAAAAAGTTTTATCCTTATACCACCCACAAACAGAGGTAGCAGCGGCCAAAGCTTGGGGCGGAGGTGAGAATTCAGCTGGCTTATTTTTACGCCTCCCCACTCGGCAACCTCCCCCCCATAAGCCAAAAAATTGCCAGATAAAATAATAAATAATAAAAAATTTACCATTCTTACCCTAAATTTTCAAAAAATTTTCCGGCTTCACCGGAATTTTAACGAAATTTTCGCTATTTTAGCGTAACAACACCTAAAAAAATTAATCATTTTTAGCGATTTTTTGGCAATTTTTACGCAAAAAAACGTAAATATATATTTGCAAAATTTTTTCAGAAATGTCCCCCACTTTTCGTGAGCTCCCCATCGATGGGGGGCAACTTTCAGCCCCCCATGTCGCCCCCCATAAATTTTGGCCTAAAAATAAGCCAGTTCAGTAGTACTGTATATTTATATAATCAGTTTTCTGCTCTACCTACGGCACTGTTCAAACTCCTTGTATCCATTACCGCATTGCTGAAAAGGGATCCTTTAAAATGACAAAAGGACAAGAAGTAAAAATGCTCCTCTGGAGCATGAAAAAAGTAATATGGGTGATGGTGAGGTTGCAAAATCAAGATAGGATTAGTCTTTAAAATGCTTAATATGGGGCTAGGTTCAAAAATAGAAGAGGACTAGGTTGTGAGCGAATTAATATGGGCACAGCTTCGCCGAACAATCCATATATATTCGCGGGATTTCACGTTTCGTCTTAGCTTAGAGCTATCAATGTCAGTCAATAAAAAATTTAAGAAGGTGAATACTCATTGAATATAGCTGTTTGCATGCACTGTTAGACTAACTAGGAATATATACGTAAATTATCATCATTTTGTTGTGTTGAACTACGGCAGGCTTTACTACTAGGAGAGATCTAAGAACATGATGCTAAAGCTATTGGTCCAAGTCAGGAGGAAATAGAAGATCGTCGGAGAGTCCTAAATTATTCTTGAATATAAATTTTCCGTATAAATGGATACGTAAAATGTACTTATTAATATAAGGCACTTATCGAAGAAAACGTTTGCTAAAATAAAACTTCGAATAAAGCTCGAACACATACCGTAGCTGTAGGTTATTTATGAACTATAAACTAAATGTATCGTGGATATGTATAATAATTTACATTTACAAACCGCAAATATGGGTTGTTCGGCGAAGCAGTGCCCATATTAATTCTCCCACAACCTAGTCCTCTTTTGTTTTTGAACCTAGCCCCCATATTAAGCCTTTTTTTAAGACTAGTCCTCTTTTGATTTTGCAACCTCACCATCACCCATATTACTTTTTTCATGCTCCAGAGGAAGATTTTTACTTCTTGTAACACTATGGACTGTGCTGTCTTAAGATCAGACCCGGTGGTGAATTTTTGTGAACAAGTGGTTTTTTGGAATTCGATCACAAAAAATCACAAACATTTTTATTACTCACGCTGCACAAGTGTTATATACCGGCATGAAATTTGCACCATATGTAGAGGGGGTCACTACCGTTCCATACGTACCAAAAGTTTTTCGATCGGATTTTATTTGTGAAAGTGCCTGCAAAATTCGATTTTTGATTTTTTTGTGAACATTGCTATATTGAGTTGTCACTCCTAGCTTTGGGCTATAAATCCGGAGATAAGCACCACCCTATAACTTTCTGTAGGTTGGGCTTCTCTCTAGGAGTCAATTTACCTTTTTAATGTTTACAGCGATGTTTTGACATACTATCAGATACGAAGTGAATCCGCAAACAAATCAATTTGAAAACCGGCTATGGGGTGGGGTAGAAGAGACCTAGACCATTCTTTGAAATTGAGCAAAATCGAAGTGGTTTCCAGTTCACACCCGCCGCTCCATATTTTTTAACGCTTGACCAATCTAACTAAAATTTGGTGTGGATATGTACTCGACCACGCTGAGCATGGTATGTATTCTACATAGTGAATCTTGGAATTCTCCAAACCATCTGACATAACAACTTTAGCCTGTATTCAGCTAACGAAATGTTGAATCGAAACGAATTTCAGATTCGTGTTCTGCGTCCCCGAAAGCCTACCTCATATCAGGGTTTTTTATTTGGTTGCGGAAGTTTACGCCAAATGGCCTCATCGACCAAAATTTAGGCTATCTCTCAGAAAATTTTGCCCATCTAATTTTGTTGATGTTCAGGTTGTGCGTTGTTGTTTGCATTATTGTGACGAAATCAGGAATTGAATGTGTATTAGTAAGTATATACAAATAGAATACGTAGCTGGCGGAGCCCAGAAATGTTTAGAAAGTGAATAACTAACTAGAAAAAACTACAATTTTTTCGTAAAAATTAATAAAATTTGACTGAGCTTTTGTTGAAAAATTTAGGCCATGGCCTAAGCTAAATAAAAAGCTTGCCTTATATGTAACTTTTCAGGAAAATCTGAGACAAACAATTTTCCACTTTCTCCCCCCCCCCCTGGCGAAAATTCGAAATTTCTGCTATATTTGAACTCAGCGTGGTTGAAAGCATTCGTACTAAATTTTATCTCGATTGGGCAAGGTTTAAAATACTTTGGGGCAGTGGCGGGAAAACTGGACGTCTAAATCGCATCTAGTTTTAATGGACTCTAAATACTTCGCTTAATTTAGTTAATTGACTGAGGAGTGTGACATTCTGAGCAGCTTTGGTCAATCATGCAAATTCCAATCGTTTTGGATAGGTAGGTAATACAGTATATACTTTGTATTCTTGTAATTTCGCAAGACTCTTGTTTGATTTTCACTGCCTGTGTGGTATTCTCCTTCTTTGTGCTTACATAATCTAGAAGAACCCCCCCAATTTTGTATTTTTGGACAAAACTTTCAATTAGGCGACGAGTAAGTCCGCAGGGAAATGGTACAATTTATGCTTTGCGAGAAACATTTATCTAAATCTCACTGTGTTTATGTTTAGCTCCGGTCCGCTGCCAGAGTGGGCCATTCTTGAACTGCAGGGAACCTTGGAACTAAAGCACTCCAATGACTCTTTGGCGGGAAAGCTGATTGGAGATCTTCATTACACAAAGCAGGTATTGCGTGTCCGCATTGTATATATACGTAATTTATGCGTTTGATATTGGTATACGTAACCTATGCCGTATAAGTATACGCGTGTGCTATGTAGTTGGCATTAAGCGGAATTGTGGATTCTGATGTTAACAATTCCCTGGAAAAGTGCAGGAATGTTTTAATTGAAGTTTGGCTGAAATTTTTGTGGCTCAAGTTGTATTAAATACAATGCGGAAGTCCTTTTAAGACCCAAAGTCGAGGCTCACTTCGGGGGGGGGAGGGGGACTGTTGGCGGCTGTAGCCTCCCGTCGCCCCCCCCCCAGAAATCATAGAAAGTTCAGTAGTCTGCTCGGCGCGGAGAATGTTCTTGCATAAGTTTACTCAATTTTTAGCTTATTTGTGCTTTTTAGAGTATTTAAATGTTCTGAATTTATTATGGTTTCTTTGCACATCCAACCAAACACAGTGTCATTTTCCATCAGGTTTAAACTGTTTTAGTCCGTAAAATTTGCCGAATTAAGGAGGGAGCTGTTTGGATCAAAATCGATAGTCACGGATTTCGCTCATGTTCGCACACAAGATAGGTACATAATGTTCTCAAAGAGACAAAATATGAGAGTTCGAAATCAGAATGTGCAGAGATATTCCGCTTTAAAGTAGAAAATTGAAAACTTGAAAATCTCTGCCAAGTTCATGTGAAGATAGAACGGCAGCGATATTGGGGTCGGTTAATGGCGAATTAATGCTGTTGGTTGGATGGATGGATAGATGGAATGGGCTAACCGCCCCACAGTACTTAGAATCAAAAATCACATAATGTGGACCCACCTCTGGATTGCATCAGTATGCCCCTAGGTCCCTACTACTCACACCAAGGTAAAGTATATATACGCATGTGTATGTATACTTACAAAGCAGCATCATAAAATAAACAAAAGTAACTACGCAAGGTCTCCTCAAAGCCCCTCATAAAGATGCAATCCACAGCGATGACTCACTATATATAAACTAGTTGACGTAGTAACGTATATAAGTAAGTTTATATATACTTACATTCAGGGGCGCACTTAAGGGGGGGGCGGGGGGCGGCCGCCCCCCCCCGAAACCAGACGTAAAAGAAAAATTGCAGTGTCCGCGCGTAGCGCGGACATACCAGTCCAAAAAATTTTGCGCCTTCGGCGAGAAATTTAGTTCATTTTTGCTTAATTTACCCTTATTTCAGCGTTTTAAACCTTTCAATAGCAACTTTTTGACATAATATTTTCGCTTTTGGCTCAATTTCGTTCAAATTTTCTCGCCTGCGGCGCTTTTCTAGCTCAATTTCGTTCAATTTTTCGACTTCGGCGCTTTAATGGCATAATTTCTTTAAATTTTTTCGTTCCCAACGCATTTCATTTCGCCTATGTATATATGCAATCTATTTTAAATCTTTTAATAAAGGTTGCCATTATAAGTGGATTGTTCATAATTTCAAAATACTCTCAACTTTTATTTAAAAAATCTTTAAAGGTTTCCATTGCGGATTTTTTCATAATTTTAAAATTTCCTCAACTTCTGGGGGGCAGCCCCCCAGACCCCCCGCGCGTGGATGTACGGCAATTTCGAAGTCTTGTGCATCTGGCAAAAGCAAAGAAATTTTTTGATTACTCGACCCCCCCATCTTCGAAATCCGTACTTTTTTGAAAAACAAATAAATTTTTGAATTTGTTTTTTGTGAAATTTGACTTGTTTTCAAAAATTTTGCCCCCAGACCCCCAAAGTTTTTCGAGGTCCGCCCCCCTTGAAAAAACTTCCTATGTGCGCCACTGCTTACATTATACATATATTAAGCGTATACGCTTTATGTTAATTTAAGGACAATTTGTAAAGTTGTAATCAAGTGGGACTCGCCATCCCAGTAGGCTGAGGAAACAACAGAATTGTTCCACATATATACGTATAAAAATGAAATAAACATTTTTTGTATAAAGAAAGAGATAAAAAACTGAAGCTTTGTGTAGTCAGAATGGAAATTTTAAAAGTGGCTTGAAATAGCAAGTAGATTGTAAATAAAATAGAAAATCACAAAAGAGAAAAATATCAAAAACAAAAAACTTTTTGTATCTACGACACAATTGTCATAGATACGAAGTCAGAACGCTGTCCCCTGGCGTCGATTATCCTGCATCCTATTCTACCTACCCCGAAACTAGGGACCCCAGCCAGCACGAGCAACGAATTGCTTTACATGAGAGGCAAAGAAAGTGTAAGATAAAGTCAACAGAATAAAGCAAATCGTTAGACCTTGCTCGTAACTGGATAGACTGCAGCATACCTGTCCATTCCATCCGTGGAATCCCTGGGGCCATTTAATAATAAAAAACCGACATACACAACCACCTAAGAGCGGGGCAAAAGTGAAACTATCCAAGTCACTGCTGGGTCCACAGCTACAAGAGTTTATAATAGATTAAGAGAAAACAAATACTAAAGTACAGATAGGGAACGGTTAGAGGTGCACATAGGTTAGTACCTTGGATGTGCACCAGGCTCAATTGATAAATCCATCTTGTTGTTTGGCTAATTGTTAGTTAGCTGTTTCAGTTCTAAAACGACTTTGGCGATTGTACCAGAAGAGTTAGCTACACTCTATGGTAGAGATGCACCGGGGCCTGGCCCCGGCCCCGGTGGTCAGGCCCCGGTCCCGACCGGGGCCAAAAATTAGCAGAAATTCTGTAAACTTTTGAAATTGTTTGACCAAAATTTTGATATTTCGAAAGCCAAGAAGTGCTTCAAATGATTTGTTTTCCCACCGATTTGAATGAAAACAACGATAGTGACGTTTGTATATTAGAAATTATTGCAAAATTTGACTGTTTAAGAAAATTTTTGAAAATTTTTATTTGGACCCCCGATTTCCAGGTCCCGGCCCCGGCCCCGGTAGTGGCGGCCCCGGTGCATCTCCACTCTATAGTATGTCCTAAACATGTTGTGCAAAGTTGTAGCGCTGTATACATCGAAAACTTTTTCTGCCACAACCGGTTAAACCTAACTTTTTCATTTTCCCAGTGTTTAACACATGTCAATTTCACTTTTGAAGGGCTCTAGAGAACGATAAACGCTCTTGTCTTGTTTTGAGGTCGCATTGGGACAACAAAATGTGTGAAAATAAGTAAAATCGGAGATAATCGAAAACCTGACCAAAAAACGACCCCCCTTAATTCTTTAAACATTTCTGCTAGGGATTTTTTACAATTTCAAAAATACCTAAACTTCAGGGGGCTTCTCTCTCCCCATTTTCTGCAAATTTTTGTTCGCTATCTCAGACTACTAATAGATCTGCCGGACTTGCAGAATATTTTTGTAAATTATACTCGTGAAAATTGTGAATTCAATTCAATGTAACATGGATAAACTGTTTCATGAATTTTCACTCTGTCCTGTTTTTAGGGTGCGCCTATGCTGATAGTTGGACATCATGTTTTGTATGGAAAAGTATTGCAACTGTCCAAACCGTTTGTGGTACTCGAAAAGAGTACAGAAAACTTGACTGGTAAGGAAATGGTGTTGCTGAAAAATTGTTTTTAAGGAATCGTGATGTGGCTGGCCTGAAAGAACATTTGGTCTGGGCCATTTGTTTTGTTATGGGCTTCTTGAGGGGTCCCCAAAAGTCTGAGGGGCAAGAAATTTTTTGGGGGGAAGAGAAAATTCGCCGAAAAATATACTAAAAATTTTACGCTATTTTTCTGGCATATACTAGAAGTTGATTTTTATCGCAAAATAGGCCAATTTAACGGTCAAAAACGCACGAATTGAGTAAAAATCTCCGGCGACGCCGGAAGTTTTGAAAATTTTGCCTTCTGAGCGAATTTTTCAGGGCAAAATTTGGTACCAAGCGAGGCACCCACTGGTTTGGGGGGATTTTTTGAGGGGGAAACGAATTTTGGGGAAGGTCCTTTATAGAATAAGCCCAGGATTTGAGGTGGTGACACTCCTAGCTCTATACGCCGGAGACTCCTGGGATGAGCATCGGCACCCCATGTCCTGTGGCATGACGGAGATAGGGGTAAATCTTTACCTTTTTATCCCCTGGAAGACACCCCTTTTTGAAAGAGTATCTGCGACAGCCGCCAATCCTTTGTCATTAATAAGAGCCAGCCTGT
>JASAND010029343.1:0-13913 GCA_030248195.1 Trissonchulus latispiculum | reverse complement strand
CAAATTATACAGGTAACCGAAACAATACATGTATAGTTTTCCAATATAATTTACTGTGTTGATCCATTTGTTTGAATAAAAGCAAATTGGTCACAAAAAATTTTTAATCTAAAAAACTATTAAGCAAAATTAACTTTTAGCTATACTGCAGATTATACCAATAACCGAAACAATACAAGCATGGGTTTCCAATATAATTTACTGTAGTGATTCATTTGTTTGAATAAAATCGAAAATTAATCATAACAAATTTTCAATGTAAAAAACTGTTAAGCAAAATTAATATATATTTTTCATAACTCATTGCACAGCGATTAAGCAAATATATATCCGCAATAATAATATAGTAGTTTTCCATAATAATTACTGTAGTGTTCCATTTGTTTGAGTAAAAGCGAAAATTGGTCAGTACAAATTTTCAATATAAATAGTAACGTAGAGACACGGCAATTCAAGATTAATATACTATTTTCACATACAAAAACATTAATATCGTTATGCCATAAACATGTTATGAATATGCTGAGATTCAAGGGAAGATTTATATATGTTCAATCAATCTATGCAAGCATAGAAAGAAGGAACGTTACTATATACGACCGAAGTCGTCAAGCTGCACCAAAGAGTATATACTGGTATATACTCAATGGACATTGGTCTATATTACGACATACGTCGTCAAATCTTGTATTTGGTGTACAAAACTGCTTAAATATCACAAAGTTTATGTGTTAAGATTTTAGGTGTGATGTTAAACTTGGTTGTTGCGTTCGACAAAAGTTTTTTGTAAATTTAGGTATGTAAAAATCTCAAAAATACGTATATAGATTTAGGCTAAAAATGGCAATTCTTTACGCAAAAATCTCCGGTAAAGCAGGAAGATTTTGGAAAAAATGTGCCTTTAAATGGATTTTAAATGTCTTGAGAGCTTGTAACTCTGATTTTTAATTTGATGAACGGTGCTGTCACAATTTTTCGGAATTAGACCCACTTATATTATCGGATTAATATGGGGAATCTGGGGCGATGCTATTAAAACTGGTTGAGTTTAATCTGGGTATAACAGGGTTGGTCACCGGGAGGGAACTACAAGAAATAACGTTTTTCTGTTTGTTTCGAAGCCTTCGAAGAGAACTCGGTAGTGTTTTCTGGTAAGTTGGATAATTATTGAAAATAATTGGTAAAATTTTCTAATTTATCTGAAAAATTCGGAAAATTATCGACAACGGTCTGAATATCATTGTTTACTGTTTAAACCCGTTCCAAACCTTAAAGTTATGAAAATAAGTTTTCTGGTCTGCAGAAAAAAAGTGCAATGACACACACTTTATTTCTGAAATGAGAACAATTTCTGGTCTTATGTGCACTCTTTCAGATTTTTCAGAGAAATCTCTAATCTTTGTTGAGATCCCCGCGCCCAGATTCCCCCGGCAATTACTTGTATCTCTACTTTATCTTTGGGTTGGAATCTAACATTTAAATACTAAAAATGCAAGAACTAAAACACAAACACCCAAGGTTAACGCATGGGTAAATCTAGCATGAATGTGCATCGAGCACTGCATATTCAAATTATAGAAAACGTCTATATGCCTATGGGTCTACCAAAAATTTGGGAGCTTAACTTAATCCGTGTGGATTCCTTTATAACCAAGAATTTTTAAAACAGGAAAATGTTGTGGCAAAGGTCGTATAAAGCTTCTAATCCTTCAACGAAGAATTTAGTAACCCAAAGCAAATATGTAAAAATACGTTGTGTTAGTTAGAGGAACAATAAGCAAAACTAAGACGAGAAACAAGGAAAACAAGGAAAACACAATTGCGCCGAAGGCGCAAAATTTTCCCAAAACCTGTTGTCATTCAAATCTTAAAGCTGTTTTGTTTTAGGTTCAACAAAAATAACCAAATCTAACCACAATTTACTCTGGTCAAATAGAAAAAATAGGAAAAAATAGGAATTTCGGCTAAAAATAGGAATAAATAGGAATGCCTCGAAAAAATAGGAAAAAGGAAAAATAGGAACCGCAACAGGCCTGTACAAACAATGTCTCGCTAGATTTGAGCTAACCGAGGCGCATCTGTAAAGGAATACCGTCACTGTTACCCGGCTTCTGGCGAGGATGCTATGCCATCACTAAAGCTAGTGAGCTTGAAATATGAAAGTAGCAAAACCTGTATTGGCAATGGTTTTGATTTCCTCTCGAATCGCATGATCAAAGGACCGCCTGAATCCGTCCTGAACCGTCTGCTGGATTTCGCACCAGAGAGACTGCGGACTGCAGGCCTCCAAAGACTGGGTATGCTGAATCAGACTGGATGACACATTACGCATCGTCTGACCTAGAAATAGGATGAAAACAAACAACAGTGTAGTTAGTTTATAGTTTCCAGCATAATTATAATAACCTTCCTCCCCATCCAGGTGACATCATAAACTCCAAATTATCACAATATAGAAGAATTAAGCAGCACGTAACCAAAATCCTACAGCGGGGTGGGGGCCCCCCCCCCCCCCCGACTTGGATTGCCCCCCAGGATTCGGGCCTTTCCCCAGAACTCTAAAGTGACCGGAAAATAGGGTTTTTAGGGCAATTTTGAAAAATTTTCCGGCGTTTCCGGATTTTTAGACATGTTTTAGCTATTTTAAGCTTAAATTTAGGTTAAAAATAATTAATTTCTTTAGCTCAGCAGTAAAACTAGCCATTTTTAAGCATTTTTGGAAAAATTTTCTCCCCCCAGAAATCTGTGTTTCCCCCACACCTGGGGGGCCTCCCAGAAATTTTTGCCTAGGAAAAAGAATGACTCTAAAATTATTAATTTCAAAACAGCGGCCTGGAAACACCTAAGATAGACCAAACTTAGCTGTGAAAAGAATTAGGCTAAAGAGGTTGAGTTTAATGTCCTACGTTCCGCTTCCAAGGTAGCCATTATTGCCTCCAGCTGATCCTGCTTGGTTCCGTGGGCGGCCATTTCCACATACTTCTGATGCTTTTGCAGAGATTCCATGGACCGATGCATTCCTAAGCACACCTAAAAGCACAAAAAAGAAAAAATACAACTTTAATCCCTCATTAATTAATCTGCAAATTATGCCAACATCTATAAATATTAAACAAATAAAATGCATAAACCACAATAAAGTCTTTCTAATAGACTACCACAAAATTACCATTTAAATAGTTCCACTCACAAAAGTAAGAGCATATTAACCTAAAAAACTTCAAATGGAAACTCAGCATACCTGCTTCAGTTCATCGATAGCCCGAGTAACCGAGTGCCAATTACTGCTGTTGATCACTGAAGTCGAACTGCCTTGGGCACCTTCCCCAGCTGCAGCGCCCAGGCTCAGTCGATAATCTTCTCCAGCCAAAGCCGATTTATCACCACCATTGCTTTCTTCCGGAGGAGAGGTATCTAATTCTAAACATCACATCAAAACAAAAATGCATCAACATCACAGCGACAATACGAACACGAATATGAATAACGTTAAACAGCATAATAACACTAGACTAGATCAATGACTCGACTGCATCAACAGACCAGTGCAACCAGAAATTCTATGAGAAAAATTCTAACAAAGCAGAACAAGAATAACAAAATACGAGTACTTTGTTCCAGAGAAAACAGACAAAACCCGCGCTGTAAATCCGCATCACAAAAACTGTAAATACAGTATGTATACCTTCAAAACAACTATCCTCCAGTAAGTCTGCATCCAACGACGCCCCGGGCAACTCAGACGGTTTCTGTGTTTGATCGCCATTAAGCAGAACCGGTGGTAAATCACTAGACTGTCCGTATCCACTGGCAATTATTGGCTCCGTGGTAGTTTTGGTATTGGTGACGGAAGTTGAGTCCGCTGTAGCATACCATCGTTGCACTACATCTGTAGGCAAATAGCTGGACGTACCAACGGTCGCTGTGGAAGCCAAAGTACCAGTTACTGCAAGCGGTTGATGAGTCAATATCTTGCTTACCTAAATAGCATATGGTACACAATTAATAAATAAGTAAGCTTATACATAAGTATGTAAGCTTGATACACGATAAAATTTTCTATGCATGAGTGAACGAATTGGAATGCCAATCTAAACCACAATATTTTATAGAAGTAAGAACTATCAAAGTTTTAGAATTAAAAACTACGTATCAAAGTCCAAATTTATCTTCAACAAACAACCACCAAATCACAGTCAACCGGAAATGCAACCTCAAGTACAGTAAAGCTCATTTCAAAGTGATTTTGAGGCGTTGTCGCCAGATATGGGACTTCGCCTCAAAATCACTTGAACTCAAAGTCACTTTGTACTGTAGTAAAAGTTTGTCAAATTATTACTATCTGCGTATCAAAAATCTTATCTACAATGGTTTGCAGGTTTGCACATGGTAAGCGGCATAAGTTGCAGTAAACAGTGCGTATCACATTTCTGTGATAGAGTATCCCACTTTTGCCTTTTCCATTCGTTTCGTTTAAATTTGACTCTATTGAACAGAATTTGATAATGGCCAGGCAGGATATTTGGGCTTGACCCCGGAAAAGTAAATCCCGAGAAACTCAGTCCGACGGTGGAAATACAACAGACTAACCTCTTCG
This sequence comes from Trissonchulus latispiculum, assembly GCA_030248195.1. Taxonomy (NCBI): domain Eukaryota; kingdom Metazoa; phylum Nematoda; class Enoplea; order Enoplida; family Ironidae; genus Trissonchulus; species Trissonchulus latispiculum. The sequence goes on along the minus strand of JASAND010029343.1, from coordinate 9,316 downwards.
CTGTCCGGACTGGCTTCACGCTGCTCACTGTCCTGACGAGACAGATGGTCCACAGTCCCACAACTCGTACTGAAAATAAAAATCATTCAAACTAATGATGCGACCCAAAAACTCAAGTAAAAATAAACAGAAACTGAACGAAAAGTGACTGTTTAACAAAAACAAAACTATATAACTATATATAGTATAGTGTATAACTAATATGTACAAAAACATATGAACTGTATAAAACAAAAAAGAAGTAAATTGGGGATGTCGATGTCATGTCATGAAAGATAAGACATTATTAATCATCTTTAAACACAAACAAATGAAAAAGGCTGTAATGAAAATAACTACCGTAAACCTTTAATAACCTACAGTAGCAGGAGCCAATGCAGGGAAGGCGCTTTCATAATTTCATTTATGGAAGTGTAGTAAAAACTTGAAATTTCACAAATAAGTGCAATGATACGTCCCCATACCTAGTCGGAGTTAGTATATTGGATATGGAGCCACCACCAATATCCTGTGGCGACAATAGTACGGTTGGTCCACCAACGGGTTTGGACGAAGTGCCTTCTGGGGTAGTAGTGGGCGGAGTTGGAGGTGCTGGTTCCAGAGTGTCAGAGGCGCAACTGTTAAGGGCTGACGATTTCAATTTATCATGGAAGTGTAGATCGCTCACATCTGACAAAGTATCGTGAAATGCTGGAAATAAAGTAACAAAAGGTCAGCTCAGTCCTGTTTTCATTATAATTTTACCAATCATAAAAGCCTGCTTGAATGGTTTGGGGCAATAAAGAAATCGCAGAGAAGCTAGCCGATGTCTAACAATTTCTGGTTTTTTCCCTGGAAAAATTTCTCCGAGCAGCAGCAGGAATTTGTGTCCTAATGTTCATCCCCGGATTCACAGCCGTAGAGCCAATAAGTGTCACCAAGAATGATGTCTTGAGACGTCGGAGAAATGGGGCCCTTCTAGACGAACTCCTGATACTTGTGCTGTAATGGTCTCCATTCACCGAGCAGTTAGAGTAGATCAGTTGACAAAAACCGAGAAAATGTTGTGTACGCCGGAGCCACTGACGTAAAGCCGGTAGCTACAAATAGTCCCTTAGCTATCTAACTCAGAGCGGAGGTTCGGCTAGGTTCTCGTGGACGTGGGCCGCAAGAATGCAGCTGCACACAAGCCAGCTGATGTTTTTTGGTCACATTATGAGCTAAATTCACGCCAAGGTTAAAAGCAAATCGAAAGGAGATTGAGAAAATGTTAAATAGCCTCTTCTCCCGAAAAACAAAAATGGTAGTCGTACCAGCATCAGTAGAAATACTACTGTCTCGTATAGAATCATCCTTTGAACCTCCATTCAAATCATCTTCTGGTGTTTGGAATCTAATCTCCAGCTCCAAGAAAGATCTAAAATAAAGACTGATAAAATGTTTGCACAGATAAAAATGGCAGAAACACCATCACAAACTTCAGTCCCGGCTAGAAGTTGCAGTATGCTGGCCGAGACTGGATCGCTACCAGCTCGCGTTTCTGCTATGTTAAAAAAAGGTAAAGGTTTACCCCAGGAGATGTCTCCGTCCTGCCACAGGACATGGGGTGCCGGTGCTCATCCCCGGATTCTCAGCCGTAGAGCCAGGAGTGTCACCTCAACTGATGACTGCATCCGTGGAAGGGGGGCCGGCCCTTCTACACAGACTCCTGTTACCTTCCCACCGTAGTGGTACCCATTTACCGACCAGTTAAGGATGGATAGCTGGGTTGGCTAGAGTCGGGAAAGCTTTGTTGCCTCCGGGGATCGAACCACCGACCGTAAGATTGGAAGTTCTGACCAGCGCCTTAGACCACTCGGCCATCCCGACACTATGTTGCAGTCTGCTTTAATACCATAACCTTTTTAGCAAGTTTTGTTTCAGCAAAGAGCTACGGTCATGTGCACATAGATTGAAAGTTTAATACAGTTGACTTAACTTTTTTCTATATAAGCAAGCTAGTTTTCTACATATACGTAGATACATAAAATACGTAGTTTAGCGGCAAAACATTATAATACTTCCAGTAGCAATAACAGTTTTAAAAAGCAGCTGCGACCGCAGAAAAGTGTGTTTAAAAATATAGTATGCATTTAGCAAAAAATCTGCGCTTCGGGAAAAAAGAATAAAACAAGAAAAATCTTAAGTATATACTTGGGACTGACGGCATACAAAATAGAGCGAACTCCAACAACTTTGGCTGGACCCTCCATTTCGTCGGGTTCATCAACGCCTGCTTCTCCAAGGGCTAAATATAGTAGTTTTTGTATAATATCCGCAAATAACATGGAAATAAAAAATGTTTTTACTTATAACGGATTGCATACGAATACCCAGTAGCGTAGCCAGAAAAAATCCGGGGGTGGGGAACGCAAAAATTTTGGGGTTGGGAGATAGACCCCCCAGAAGCTAAGAAAGTTTCTAATTCGTTACGTTTGTGGAATGATTTAGAGAGCATTCTTACCCAAGAGCCAGAACCTCTTACAAATAATGCAGAAGTAGGTCAAACCACACCCAATAGCGTTATTTTGTACTGAGTTTGGGGTGCAAGGCACTAGCTGTGATGGGACGACAAACTAATTTCGCGCCGAGGGCACATAATTTTTTAAGTGGGCGTTGTACACATGCCACGTAAAAGATTCTAGGGTCCACAGTTCTGGGGGAATCCCTCCCGCCATACCCCTGGCTACGGGCATATACCAAAAAATCAGTTAGAAGCTTCAGTTCAGAAGTTAAAAGTCTTCTTCGAAATACAAGACAGCAAAACTCACTCCCAGTAGCATCATCAGCATTGGGAGAAAAGGGCCGAAAACGACGACGACCAGCCTCCACAATGGCCATGGAGAGAATCGGTTGAACGAAGGGGAACTCGGAGAAGCTGGTAAACCGTAGCATCGGCGTCTCCTCACCAACTAGACGGATTTCCGCCACGTACAGAGCCTGGAACAGTATCAGTGTTCAAACGTTGCAGATCAACTAGTTATACACGAAATTCAAGTATACAGCAAAACATTTACCAGCACAGCAGGTATACATTTTCTTCAAGCTAGCTTCAAGCTTCACGTTAGTACTGCCTTGCCAAATTAAGAAGAATGCAATCGGAAAATTTTGTTCGCGCAAACAAGTCTCAGACGTTCTTACTAAGCTACACGAAACTTACAAACTCACTAAACAAATGTCAACTAAACTACATATAACAGAGTAGCAGTTTCCTGTTTATACCAAAACTGATATAGTTTAACACGTAATGCTTCGTAGGATGCCCTTGTTGCCGTGAGTACCAAATGTCAGTACACCAAATATCTGGTATACGAAACGTAAGTATACGGAATGTCGGAATACGAAATGTCAGCATACGAATGTTAGTATACGAAATGAATGGACACCAATACCACAGGGGGTGCGGCAGCGACCCCTATGTATATTAACTCTACCTTTCTATCAAGGTCAGACAGAAACAAGCAAGAGGAAGTCCAGTCTAAACGCAACTGCAGATCAGTCCATGCCAGTCCAGGTCGCTGTTCAAATCGTCCGTTCGCCGAGTATCCAGCTTCAACCGTTGATGGAGGCGCTATTCTAAACGAAGAAATGCATAACGCTACATATGCAGTCGTAAAACAAAAGATTGGTGTTCGCCAATTCTTCAAACAGTAAGTTGATAGGAATTATGGAGTACGAAATAAGTAATAGGCCTAGATGCAAATAAAATAAGGCGGCAATAAAATTTTGTTTGCAAAACTCACACCATAGTTTGCAAACATTTCCACGTTTCGCAGGACCACAGCTTCAGCTCCCTATTCCCACGGGCAGCTGTCAACGCATACTTCCAGAATTGGACACTAAAAATTACAGTACAGTTCTGTTACAACATGGGAAAACTTCAAGCAATTATCACTGTCCTAAGTTGTTGACTCTTAACTTATTGTTACTGTGTGGTGTAGAATATTAACAAAACCCAATAGGTTCAATTTTTATTCTACTCACGTAACAGCAAAAGAAATCGACGTTTCGCCAAAAAACTGATATATATACTCAGGTGAAGTGATTTTAAGATTAGCAACAAAAATACTTGTTTCACACAGTCAATAGAAATTCTCGTTGTGTTAAAATAGCAATATGTAAATTTTAAGAGCAAAGTCCAAACAAACCACTGCACCACACCAATTAAAACGTTTTTTAGAGGCAAATTTTTTAATAAAGTCATAGCGTGAGCAAGTGGAAGAAATTGTTTCTACCAGAGTTAGGTTAACGCGGGAGTACGGATGGGGTCCAAGCGTCCCCCAATCAAGACAAGGTAGACGCAGAAATGGACGGAAAAGCGGTTTTCGCACCGAAATTCTGAAAAATTTCTGGTACGAATTTTTGGCCAAAAGTTTTCCGGCCTCGCCGGATTTTGTGGTCAAAAATCGTCGCCTTAAATAAACAGTATTAATGAAACCCAATAGGTTTAATTTTATTCTACCCACGTAATAGTAAAGAAATCGACGTTTCTCTTATTATAGTCAGAGGGGGGAAAAGCATCACCGGCAAAGTGGGGGGAAACAATGGCTCACCCTGCTCGACTCGCATAAGATAGAGATACAAAATGTAGTGCAAATGAAAGTTCAAGTCTTGTACTTTAAGATCATAATACAAATAACCGTCCCTGTCGATTGAGCCTTCGTGTGGCATGGGTCCGAAGTTGACACCCAAAAATTGTCCAAAAACCAAAGGATTTTTCAAAATTTCTAAGATTATGCCAACTTACTGGTAATAGTTACAGGAGTCATTTTGTGCATGAAGGGGTTTGTGGATGTGCTCTATAACGTGGGCTAGTCGGATTTTCGCTAGGTCACACGGTTGAGAAATGGTGACCATCTTTTTCCCCCACACTTTTTTCACCAGAGGGGGGAAAACAACGATGTGATTTTTTCCCAGCAGTTTCGTTTTTTTATTTAAGCATAAATAACGACTAATTGTTTACTCATTTGAACTGTTATACCCCCCAATTGACCTTCCGCTGCCAAAAAGCGCAATATGACCTGCCCCTGTGGAGGAATGCTGGCAAATATTCCCAGGGGGCAAATCATGCAGATAACAAGAAAATCAGGGTCCATAAACAATATTTTTGTGATATTATGAACTGTGGACATTCCAGAGAGTTTCACAAGTGTGGATATGCAAAAGACTACATCCGAAATGGATGACCCCTGAATACTTTTGTGCGATTTTGCCACCCATCATAAATAAAAAACTCAATTTCTTGCGGGTTAATATTGCAAAATGGTGTATTTTATCATTGCAAGTTAACACAAAAGGTGACTGAATTATAAATTACCGGAAATAAGATTTTGTAGACCAAAAATCTTAATTTCCTAGCAATGTTGGCCCATTACTAAGTTTGGCTTATATGATGAATAATACTAAGCTTGGCTGCCGACAACGAGTTTTTAGAAGTAGATATTGCGTTTTATGCCTTTAAATGCCATTTATGTATCTGCTGTTGTGGTGATAAAGGAACGAAATTTGGTACCATCTTTTTTCCCCACCCCATCTTTTTTTACCCCACTTGTGGGGGAAAACAGATGGTCTATATTGAGGCTAGCCTACTAGAAGTACAACCGAATGCTGATTTTACTGGTGGTATAGAAAGTACAGGCCAGGCCCTACATGTTGGTATATAAAGCGTCTGGCTAGCTACAGTCTGTAGCGAGTAATAACCTTATTTCGAAAATCGTTGTTTTTACCCGCCCCCCCCCTGACTATACCGCACAGAAAACTTACTCAGGCGAAGTGACTTTAAGATTATCCAAGAATAAGATGGAATTGACTTCGATGTCTCCATGGGGTCTCCAGTCATGAGCAAACCTTCAACATCAAATATCACTAAATACATTTCAAAAACTTCACGAGTTTTATCTCAATCAATCTCAATCAAATGTTAGCTTGACTGACATAAAGCCTTAACAACAGAAAACAGCAGTATAGTACGTAATCAAAACTAAGTCCAAAGCGTGGGAAGTTTATTTCACATTGGGTGTCCACAGCTAACCATAACCTAATATTTTCATGAAAGAAAAGTACACAGACTTGCTAGCCAGCCTTTATCAGTTACTCACACAAACAATATGTGGAGCCGACAACAACAACAACAACATACGACAACTAATGGGTTTTCCCTAAAGAGGGATCCCCAAAAAACGGTTGCTGCCCCCTCAAGGGTTCGGGCCTTCCTTCAATAACTAAAAATTTTCCACAGAAATAGAGTTTTAAGGGCATTCAAGAATTCTTCGGAGCTCCAGTTTTTTAGCGTTTTTAGTAATTTAAGATTTTAAAAAGCTGCTGCATGTTCCGCTCAGCAATAAATATAACCAAGAGTACGTATATATATGATAAGAAGAGTGGGAGGGAAGCTTTGCCCTTTCTAATGGAAATGACTTGCGGGACGCTCGGCACATTAAGGCAAAAATCTCGGGCGGGGGCACTTACCATTGTTCATCATGTACTAAAACGCATCTGAATGGCTAATTGCCTACCATATGTTAAATTTATGTGTATAAGGGACCCCAGAGATCTCGGAGGGGGTTCCGCTTAGCGTTGTTAAGCGTGTGTTTATATGCAGTCGAACTTAAACCTATTATTGATTGGCTACTTAGCTACTGCAATCCTCATCAGTGCATTTCAGTTCGATCGCACATGACGAACAATGGTAAGTAGGACCCCCCTCGAGATTTCGGCCTTAATTTGCAGAGCGTCATGCAAGCCATTTCTATTAAGAAGGGATAAGCTTCCCACACTTCCTAACTATAAACTCTTCATATAACCATTTTTCGACTAACCCCCCCCCCAACTTCCTCCTCCAGAAATATTGGCCTACGAAAAGCATGACTAGTGACAGAAACTGGAATAGTAGGAATGATAAAAGCCATATTATAAGACGTATGCACTAGAACGTAGAATATACCTAATATCCGTTGGAGTCTCTATCACAAAGAATTTTATATAACCGTCCGCATTTGCACAGGCCAAGGCAGAACCGTCCGGTGACATTACCACACAATTGATGGTCTAAATTCAATATGCGTGAGAATACGTATACAGTGATCGTCATTCAATCCCTTGGTACCCACATTAAAAGCATCACTACATAGTGCAGCCAGAAAAACTTTCGCGCGAGGAAAGGAACTATTAACCATTCCACCTTGGCAGAGATTTCAAACTACCGTCGAATATATGGAGAAAAGGTTGATACGTGGCTGACAGAATTGCAGTTGTGTCGTACAAAGGAATCGAAATTTGAATTAAATTCAAGGGAAAATCAAGAAAGAATATTCAAGTTGGAGGGAACTCACTGATTGGTCTTGCAACTTGAGACAGGCTCGCTCTTCCAGATTGGTCAAGGCAACGCCATCATTATCATCCTGTAGGTCTAAGGCTAGGGCAGCCTCAATATTTATTAAATACATCTGAAAAATATTCAAAATCTTCAAAATAATCTTACACAGATAAAACTACAGTACAGTACATTTCATGAAATCCATGACTGGTGGCGCAATTTCCAAATTGGCTAAAACCAGCAAAATGTCGCGAAGTATTAGCGATTTTCGCCAAAGTTGGCGAAAACTTGGAACAAAGTTGGCGAAAAAAACAAGAATTGTCGCCAATTAAACAAGACTTTTCGCCAATTTTGGCGAAAAATGCCGTCACTTCGCGATATTTCGCCAATTTGGAAATTACGCCACCAGTCCTGGATTTCATGAAATGTACTGTACAGCTCATTTCAAAGTGCGTTTGAAGCGAAGTCCCATATCTGGCGAAATGTCGCGAGCGCACGCGAAATTCGCGAAGGCTTTGCGACATTCGTGTAGATTTTTCGCGATATGTCGTACGAAAATCTGAATTTCGCGAAGTCGCATGCGAAGTTCGCGTAACTTCGCGAAATTTCCCAAGACTTCGCGAAAGCATTTCGCGAAATTTCTTCCACTTCGCGAAAACTCCTCGCGAACTTCGCGAAACACTTCGCGAAGTTCGCTAGCTAAGGTTTTTGTTAGCTAATTTGAGGGGTTTTCTCCATATCTACCAAAATTCTGGGTAAATTTTAAATTTTAGCTTTGGCTCAAATTTTTCTCTTCGCGAAATGTCGCGTAATTTACGCGATGTTGTGCGACACTTCGCGAAGTTGTCGCGAAATCTGCTAAAAGGTGCTGTGGATTTGCGTCTTTTGGAGAGTCCTAAATTACGAAGTTTTGGCTTGCGGATATAGAGAACACGAAAAGGAAATTAGAGCTGAGCTATATACATATGTGTCACCCGCTTTTCCCGCGTGGTTCCCATCTCTGTTACGATTTTTCCCGAAAGTTCTTACTACTTTCTTTCAAGTATATACTTTCAAATGAAGGCAGCTTATATGCCTTGCTTTTTCCGGAAGACGGTTATTTTAAAAATGTCGATTACTGCACTACTTGTTGCCATCGCATTCTTCTGTTCACGATATATATAGAGGGGAAAAATCCACTTTTTCTTTCTTGGACCAGAACTTTCGACTAGTTTGGGCTAGCACGACTTTGATACTACGTATATTTAATTAGGGTTTGCCCTAAGCTTTCGAATGAGGTATATATAGTTTGTCTCTCTAAGGCCCTGTCGTTATGGAGAAATTAAGGTTTTTCGTATCGGAAAAAACCTAATGCGGGAAAAAACCCGTCGGCGGGAAAAACCCACCCGGATTTTTTGCTGGAAACGTGCCAGAACAATTTTGACGGTGCCATTGGAAAGAGCGGGTTGTTTTTAGTAGTTCTACATCGAAAAATACCAACATTTTTGAAAACTTTCAGGAAAAATTGAATTTCGAAAATTTTGTATGTTTAACACGTAAACATAGGCAAATTTTGGAAACTTGAAATTTGCTTAATTTTTGGATTTTAAGCATTCTATCACATAGAAAACGTGTTTTTATTGCATTTGAAGCCAAACGGGACCCATTTTAGTGAAAAATTCGCTATTTTTGACGAAATTGAAAAATTTGGCTTGAAATGGGACCATTCCAGAATTTGGCCACCTGGACCACACATAATGGAAAGAAGCTAGGTAAAACCTATACTAATTTAATTAATAGACTCTACTAAGCATACGTATATGTTTACTTAAAGTTTCTTGCTAATGGTTACAAAAATATTCAATTTTGAAAAATGGGTTTTTTCCCGCCAACTCTAGGTCACCCCCAGGTCGCACTGGAGGGGTTAGTGCAGTGTGGCATACATCGTCAGGAAGCGCAACAGATGCCCTACAGTTGGGTTCATTTGATAAACCACAGCTCATT